>JAJOOH010009218.1:0-41399 GCA_029582605.1 Solanum gracilifrons
ACCTCAACTTTGGTCGGATTTGCTGTTGCGATACTAAACTTTCATAAGGATCTATTACCTCCCTAGACTATTTAATACCGTATTTTTTACCCCCTGAATTATTTAATAGTGTATTTTAAAGGTATATATGTGCCCACGTGGACACATTACTATTTATAATTTTGCATTATTTTTTATGTCCACGTGGGAAAATATATATGTTTAAAATACGGTATTAAATAGTCTAGGGAGGTAATAGGTCCTCATGAAAGTTTAGTATCGCAACAACAAATCAAACCAAAGTTGGACTATTTTTCAGACCCTTATCCCTTATTTTTCTTTTGAATTTGCAGTCTATGAAATATGTCATTAGACATACACCAAACCACTCATTAAAATTTGGAGCTACGCACAACATGAATTTCTTGGAAGAATTCAAACTGTCCATAGGGGATGAGGGTATTGACTAATTCAAGAATACAATTTTTGGACCATACCTCAACATCCAAAAATGTAATTATCAAGGACAAATCACCAAGTATTTATTGATTTTGGAGTTGCAACAGGACAACCCAAATGTGCTTCATATTCGGCACACTAATGAAAATATTTTGCATTTTAGTATCAATGAATATGCAATCATAACTAGTTTGAAATGCACAGGCAATGTGGAAGATTTTAGATATCCAGAATTAACACTGATTCTATTTTTCCAAATGTACTTTCCTAATGCAAAGACCAGTGTAAGCAAGAGTCGGCGTGTTCAACGTTTTCTAATGGGCGACTGAGAGAACAACCAGAATGCCATTCATATGACGATCTTGTACTTTATCCATACATTTGTTTTCTCTTAACTTGGTGATACTCCTATATCGATCGACGAATTCTTAATGATTGCAAATGATAGATATCAATGGTTTCCTTGGGATAACTTGCATTCTCCAAGTTGATGAAATCACTCAGGTAGGAGTTCAACTTGGATAAACAAATGTATTAGTTATCGGGAATGCCATATGCACTAAATGTCTGGACTTATGAATGTGCCTCTGAAGTAAATCAAGAGATTGCTATTAAAGAAGGGAATTATATTCCTAGGATATGCAATTGGAGAGTCATGGCTGCAAAACCAAAGTTTGACATGTTTATATCCAACATTTTCACTGAGGTAACATTCATATTAGCTTTTAAATTACTTATGTATGTTAATTAAGTATAAAAATTTCACGTTTCATATTTTCATTGTCTCGTACATATATTTTTTTTCTGTTGCGATACATAATTTTGTGTTGTCAGCGTTAACTAATTTTGTGATTCAGAATGTATGTTCAAATATCCAACACCGAAAGAATTTTCAGCACTTGATTTATCTGATAATCAATTTGTTACTCCTTTTGAACCATCCACAACATTTTTTAATCCAATAAAGTACAACCAAAAGATATTCTCTGACTCGAGGATTTTTCCACAAATCCTCCCGAGTAGTTGGTAAGGAGATCAACAAGAGTTTCTAGTACATCATCTATACTAACATAGGTTAATTTCAAACAATCATATCTCCCAACACATAATGAATTAGGTGGCCCATGACCTATTAAATTGAAGGTCTTTGAGTCCTCTTTCCAATGCCACCAAGTTTGAGTAAAAGGTTATGTCCTCTTTACCAGAGACTCCCATACTAGAGTTTTCTGAGCCTGTGAACGATGGACCCAACCTACGGGCTGTAGGTTGAATGATGAATAGTCCTGTTAAGTCGTTGAGAAAGTATTGGGAATCAAATTTTGGGACCTAATTCCTACGGATCCATCCTACAGACCGTAAGAACTACTAGGGCCGTCTTTGGACCTATTAATGGACTTTTGATCCTTAAAAATTCAATATAAATTCAACGGATGGGATCTACGGTCCATAAAACAAACCACGAACCCTAGATGGACCCCTAAAAGGTCTTTTGTTAGTTTTAAGAAGGGTAGTTTAATCTTTACCATCCTTTCTAAGCCTCAATGCCGACCCTTTTTCACCTAGCTAAGGGTCGAAACAGTGTTAAAACATTCTTTAACGTTCTTTAACACTTCAAAGACTTAGAGCAATGATTCAAGAGGAGAAAAGCCAGGGTTTTCAAGCGTTCTTCAAATTTCATCGATTTCGCCAAGAACTTTGTTCTTTCAAGGTATGTAAGACTATTCTTAGTGATGGACTGAGTTTGTCCTCACGCCATACATATCAATTCAGTTAGTAAAAGTCTAATATAGGGTTATACCCTTAGTTTTGAGAATTCTTAATATGAGTTATGTTATTAATTCTGAGTTCTCAATCCTTGGTCATGAGTTGTTTTATATATTATTATACATTGAGATGCTTGATTTGTTGTATTATTTGAGTATCCTTGAGATGAGTAGTATCATTGAGTTTTTTTTTATATTGTTATTGAGATCCTTGAGTTGATTTGTTCATGTCTATATTTCAACATGAACCCTATTTTGAGTTATAATTTTTGAGAATCTTTTAAAGCCAACATTTTTATTTTAAACCGATTTATGAGAAAGCAAAAAGGAGTCTTGAGATGGAGTTTGAGAAAAATGGTTTGAGAAAGAGTATATGGAAACTAAGTAGTCCCAAAATGTATCATTTTGTTACATTGAGAAAGAGAAACTTTTATTTCTAAATGAGTTTATGAGTTCATACATATTTCAGAACAATTACCTCTTTTAAGAGAACAGTTTGAGTAATTATCTCAAACCAGAGAAATAGTATGCTTTATACATTTGAGCATGAGCATATGCATTATTGGGAGTAGTATTGAGCACCGATATAGGGATGAGTTCAGAAAACTTAAAATCCTCATAAACCATGTATGCCAACATGGGTAAAGGATCATACTTTTTAGATGAATCCTTATTGCTTAGTGGTCCACTTAGTTGAGAGGTTATATACCCCGACACAATATATAACAGTTTTGGCAGCGTATACGAGATGATGTATCATCACGTAGCTCATAGTGATGATTTTTGGTTAGAGAATCTCCCAAATAAAGTCAAAAGTGTATTTTTACTAGATGTTGAGTTCAGAGATGAGTAAGTGCTTTTGTAAAGTTTTAATGATTTCACTTATTTGTGAATTTCATGTTCAACACCTAAGGTGTGCCATAGTCTCCTTGCTTGGGTACACTCGACAAAGATATGTTGTATAGTTTCGGGGCATTGACAAAAGATGTAGTATTTGTTTACGTTATACCTATTGATTCTAAATAAATACATTTGGGACAATGTCTATGTTTGCATAGCCAGAGGAAATAGTTGATTTTATATGGGCACTAGAGTTTCTAAATCCATTTAAAGGTGAAGATGGAAGGAGGTTTTGTAGTCACATGGGTTTTAAGAAAGTGATTTACTGAGCTAATAGTTAGGGTAAATTTTGGGTTTGGGTACAAGCTAAATTTGTCATGTGGATGACCTGTTTTAGTGACAAAGGTACTTTGTATGAGGTAGACAATGTTTGTTGGAAAGAAAAAAGATACATTATCTAATTACAGTGCCTATTATTTGTTCTAAGATCATATATTTTTAGGTTCAGATCTCCTTGAGTTAGGGCCCAGTGATACATGTCACGACCTGAGCCTACATCCTGGACGTGGACGACGCTCAAGACCCATTACTGGTTCCCAAGTGAACCCTTATCCTGGCTGACTACAAGCGGAAGACTAACTCAAGCATTAATAAGCTTAAAACTGAATTAAATTCATTAAATTTAATTACTCAACTCATAAGGTTTGGAAAATACTCAATAGAAATACTTATAGTTTGTAAAAGAACACAAAAGCAAGTAAATACCGAAAGACTCCTCAACTATAACTATCTATGAAGCCTCTCTATTCAAGAGGGATATCGGGATAAGACCCACGACATCTCAAAACTACTAAACTGAAAGTAAATGTGAAGTCCCTCAGAATATAAGGAGGCTCACCAAAAGCTATCTGGAGGGTAGAGTGATCTCAATGAAGTGCTTGTTGATAATCCTTAACAACTGTATCTGCATCATAAAATAATGTCGGTTGAATGACATCAGTACATTGAATGTACTAGTATGCAATGAGAATTGAAAACGTAGATGACTGAACTAACAAGACGGGGAAAGTACTCACCTCAACTCAACTCATTATAAAAGTAGTAACAAAATATTTACATGTTTAAAGCTTCATAAATGACAGATATCAACCGAAGAATGTATATAAAAATACATTAAAATACTTTTACTCTTATTTGGGAGATTCTTTAACTGAAAACCATCAGTATGAGCTATGTGATGATACAATGTGTCACCCGCGCTGCCAGAACTATCCTCTACCTTACCGGGGGGTATATAACACCTCAACAAAGTGGATCCACCAAGCTATGATAAGGTACTAAGGATTCATCTAAAAAGTATGATCCTTTTACCATGTTAGCTACATGGTTTATGAGGAATGTGAGTTGTCTGAACTCATCCCCATATCGGTGCTCAATACTACTCCCAATAAATATATATTCGTGCTCAAATGTATAAAACATGCTCTTTCTATGGTTTGAGATAATTGCTCAAATTATCCTCTTAAAAGAGATAACTGCTCTGAAATATCTCTGAGCTCATAAACTCGTTTAGAAATCAAAGTTTCTCTGTCCTCAAAATAATACTCTTTGTTCATGAAAAACTAAAACATTTGGGAAATACTTAGTTTCCTTATACTCTTTCTCAAATTCCTCTTTACTTCCTCAAAAACTCAGTTTAAAACATAATTATTGGCTTTAGAGGATTCTCAAGACTTATAAATAAAATTATGGTTCATGCTGAAATATAGACATGAACAAATCAACTCAAGGATCTCAATAACGATAGAGAAAACTGAATACTCAAAACTTAAGAACTCAAAACTTAGAACTCAACGATACTACTCTTCTCAAGAATACTCAATTCATAGGGTTCATGCTGAAATATAGACATGAAAAAATCAAATCAAGAATCTACATGCATAACATATAGCAACTCAATACTTAGGAATAGAATTTCAAAAGGATAGGAACTCAAGAACTCAAAATCAAATAAGTAAAAGCTCTTGAACTTTTCTCTTAAACTCACTTTAGTTTAGAAGGTAATTAATACATGTGATGAGAAAATGTAGGATATCTCAAGGATTAATGGAGCCTTTAGGTGCTATTACAAAGAAGGGAACATAGTTATGATTAAAAGGAACGCGTTCGGAAAGAAAAAAAGGACCAGGCGACCCTGGCACACTGGTGGCGCGTCTCCCCAAGGCCTGAACTTCAGAAGTCCTTGGTGCACTTCTGGTGTATGGCCCAGGGCCTGAACTACTAAATTCTGGCCTTGGCGCTATGGTGGCGCGCCACCCCAGTCCCCTACCTAGAAAATCTGACGAATTATTCTACTCAATTTAGGGTCCTAACTCGTCTAGATTTGGGTGATCTATTCTAAAGTCTTCTTAATTCTCAAATTAAACACAAATTCAAATAATTTCGTACAATCCCTTTCAAAAATCACAACTCATACTCAAGATCCTCAACCCAAGAAACTCAAAACTTCCATTGTTAAAGAATGATACTAAAATCAAGAACTACTCAAGAATCTCTTAATATAACAATTTTATTGATAAATTAGATGTATGGTAGGAGGACAAACAAGTTCATCAATATGAGAAGCCTTACATACCTGGAAATAATGATGTTGTTGGCGAAAATCGACGGGATCTTGACGAACGATCAAAACCTATTTCTTTCTCCTATTGAACTCTTCTCTTATTTTTCTAAGTGTTTAGGAACAACCAAGAATGGTTTAAAATCTTATTAGACCCTTAATTGGGAGAGGAAAAATGTTATAAGCCCAGTGGGAAAAGGAAAAGACTAACCCTTTCTAAAATGGATAAAATGTTGTAAATAGAGAGGCTTCACTGAAACGGGCATAACATTTTACTCTAAGCTCGAAATTTAGTAAACTTGGTGGCGTTGGAAAGATGACTCAAAGACCTTCAATTTGATAGCTTATGGGCCACCTAAATCTTTATGTGCTAAAAGATATAGTTGATTGAAGTTAACCCAAAACTAAAAACTGATGGGTTACTTGTACGAACCTCTATTTAGCTCTTCCGAAGTCCGAGGTGTAACATCTAGTGACCTTAACACCTAACAAAAATTACAATAACTCGGTTCAATCTTGTTCACAATTGAAGAATTGTTCGAGTCTGAACTAGAAGTTTTCGGGATGTTACAATACATCCCTCAGAGTATCGTTTCTAGGTAGACATCTATCCGTCCACAAGGAGGCCTGTCCTCCCATTTCCCAAGGCCTACTATTGGACTGTTTCTATATGGTTCTAGTGTCTAGAAGGTTACTCTCTTATTTTCCAATAAGTGTAGATGCCCATAGCGTATCCTGTTTGTTGTGGGTTCTCCAAAATGACTTTGCTAGTAAGACTTTATCTTTTGTGGCTGCCTTTTTTACTCCAGTCTTTACCCTCTCTTTGGTAGAATGAAAATATCCAATTTTATCAAATGGAGTTTGTGTTTGGCAGTCGGTGTCACGACCCAAGGTATTCCCTAGTTTTAACATGGCGTATAAGACCCCTAAAGCCCCCATACAAGACACTTAGCTTTCTTCATACAAGATAATAGAAATATAAGAGATTTAAAGATAGTTCCAACATAAGAGAGTTTATAATAGTGAAGCGGAAGTATAAACATTGTCTCAAATCCATCTAGTACATAAGAATAAATCTGGGCGTAACCAGTAAATCATGTTCCAAAACAGAAAATAAGGAAAGATTGAAACAATAAATATCTGTCCATGAAGCATGAGGACACACCAAAGCTCGGAATCTCCTCAAAGAACTCTAGCCACGAAACTGGGAACCTGACTGTTAGACCCTACATTTGGGGAAATGTAGGCAAGAGTATGCGTTAGTACAAATTATGTACCAAGTATGATAGCCATGCAATAACATTTGAAAACATGCTAAAAACAAACATTTTCATAAATATGCAATCACCAAGTTAAAACATGAGCTAAAGAGGTTAGAAAACACGAGTCATAAAAACATGGTCATTGCACATAACATCATTTTAAACATGTCAGATACTTACTTGAAGTAATCTTGTTTAATCATAACTTGCTTGTGGGTAGTAGCCCTAATCGACATATAAGACCACATGAGCTATCAACATGGAATCCAGTGTCTCCCATACCGAAAATGGTTGTCCTACCTGCAGAGGTAAGGACCATGAACTTCTAGCTTATTTGAATCCACTAGATAATGTCTATCTAGAAAATCCTATGTTGGCACATAGTTTATGGGACACGGGTAATCACCACTTGTCCTCTTGGTACTAAGCTTAACTTCCACGTTATAGTTCTTATTCATATTAATCTTAACTTTTAAAGGAACATGGGTAATGTCTCTTGTCCTTAGATCATGTGACATGGGTAATCACCTCTTGTCATTTAATTAGAGAGCATAGGTAAGCGCCTCTTGCTTCAACATTAGAATAACTCCTCAACATTGGTTCATTTTAGGTGAGAAAGCCTTTCAACCTTCAGAGCCCTTATTATGTGAGAAACCCTTTCACATGCATGCTTTTACGTGTTTATGACAAATCCTTTCAACAACACAACAACAACAATGTCATTGATACTCCACTCTCAAAGTATCCTTAAAACATTTACACCAACTTCATAAGAACGTGCATAATTTCATAAACTCTTATTTCATAATCCAAAACCCACATCATATGATCATGACTTGGAAAACATGAGAATTGCATGGGTTCGTGGGAGATCATCATAAAAACATGAGATTAACTCAATTCATTCATAAGATATCATAAATCAATCAAGTAAATCAATAATTAAGAGAACCCATAGCATAGAAGAAAACCCTAACTCAATTGAGGAATTCTAACTTTGTAAATTGGAGAAGTTGGAACTCCATGGAGGAAAGGGCTCCATGGTCTAAAACCATCATACCTCAATGCCAAAATCTTGCCTTCAATGGTGTAATAAGAGGCTTGACTTCAAAACCCTAGCTTGGACCCTTTTTCTTCAAGCTTTCTAGAGAAAGAAATATTTTGGGAGGAAGACTTGTTCTTCGTTTAGGAATTTGAGAGAATGATTTTCAATTGGGGAAATTTGGGGGTTAAAATACTTATAGAGGAGTTTTGGTGAATGGCAAAATGACATAGTATTAGGCTAGAAAAATTAGGAAAAGACCCAAAATCCCCTAGGAAAATTAACTACCGACCTAGTCGACGGTGGGGACCTACAGTCCGTAGGTGGACCTACGGACCGTCCTGTCCCTCCGTCGATTGGTTTAGAAGCTGAAGTTTTTGGACCTTAAATGACGGGACCCACCCACGGGCCATGGTCCAATCGACGGGATGTGGGTCCCAACAATGGTCCTTAACTTTCGACCTCAAAATCTCACTAAGTTTGAGACTCACCTACGAGACCTACCTACGACTCGTGCATTGAACGATGGACCGTTGAAAAATTACAGAGAAATTGACCTTTTGGTAAACTGACTGGCCAATCCATGGACCAGACCTACGGTCCGTGGGTCATTCCACGGGCCGTGGATGGCATCGTAGGAACTAGCACTAATTTTTTTTAAAAGCTGAAATTTTGCCCTTTATCGAATCCAAGGTTTTACATTATCTCCCCCTTGGGATCATTAGTCCTCGAATGAGATTCAAGACATCATAAGGAAGGTAGAAACTTAATCTAACACCCCATCATGCATGCAATTACATAAATGCACTTATCCGAGGTGGAACCAACAATTCCAAGCTAAAGCATGTCCCCAAACATCAAATTATGAAGTCTATATGCAACTCATACTAAAATGCACATAAACATGTAGAGATCAATCAAGTTGACTCATTTTCTCAAAACTTAAGCTTTTCATGAATCATGCATAGTAAGGAAATCATTGAAACATTTAACACACATGACACCCAAGGAATAAACCATGAGGAGCTAAATACCTCAAGCTAGAGTAGGATTGGAAGGAAAAAGGTGAGGATATCGGGATATCATATCGGCCTCAGCCTTCCAAGTAGCACTCTCAATTAACTGATTCCTCCAAAGAGCTTTCATAGAAGCAACTTCTTTGTTTCTCACCTTCTTAACTTGCCGGTCTAGAATCTCAACCTGGACTTTCTCATAGGAAAGATTCCCCTTAACTCCCAAGCCTTCTAAAGGAACTATAGATGTTGGATCTCCAACACATTTCTTCAACAATGAGACATGGAAAACTGGGTGCACCGATGCCAAATCACTAGGCAATTCGTTCATAAGCAACCTTACCAATTCACCTCAAAATCTGGTATGGTCCCACATAACGGGGACTAAGCTTCTCTTTCTTACCAAAACTCAGTACACCCTTCATGGGAGAGATTTTCAAGCAGACCCAATTATCTCAAATTCAAGATCTCTTCTCCTCACATTGGCATAGGGCTTTTGTCGACTTTGAGCCATTTTCAACCTTTCTCTAATAAGTCAAACTTTCTCCATAGCCTCATGTACTAACTCGGGACCTATTAAGGCGACTTCACCAATCTCAAACCAACCTATAAGAGATCTACACCTCCTACCATAAAGGGCCTGAAATGGAACCATACCAATACTTGAGTGATTATTGTAAGCAAACTCAATCAAAGGCAAGTCAGCATCCCAATTACCCTTGAAGTCAATCACACATGCTCTTAACATATCTTCCAAAGTTTGGATTGTACGCTCCGCTTTCCCATCAGTTTGTGGATGAAAAGCCGTACTAAGCTTAACACGAGTACCAAGACCCTTTTGGAAAGATTTCCAAAACTGAGAGGTGAATTGGGTACCACGATCGGAGATAATAGATAAGGGAAAAACATGCAACCTCACCATCTCCCTCAAATACAACTTATCATAGTCCTCCGCCGAATAAGACACCTTGACGAGGTTGAAATGGGATGATTTCATCATTCGGTCTATAATAACCCAAATTGAGTCATGTTGTCGCCGGGTGCGTGGTAAACTAACAATGAAGTCCATATTCATATCTTCCCACTTCCAAGTAGGAATGCTAATATCTTGAGACAAACCTCCCGTATTTTGATTCCAACTTTCACTTGTTGGAATTAGGACACTTAGCCAAAAATCCCTCAATATCCTTTTTCATCCCATTCCAGCAATAGATCGCCCGTAAGTCACGTTACATCTTGGTGTCTTTCGGGTGAATAGAATATCGAGAATTATGGGCTTTTAATAAAATCTATTCTCTCAACTCATCAAAATTAGGAACGCACAAACGACCTTGATATCAAACCACACTATCTCCCCCTTGGGAGAAAGCCTCAAATGGAGTTTTTAAGCACCACTTCTTTTAATTCAACCAAAGTCAGATCCAGACCTTGTTTAACTTTCACATCCGCCACAAAGGATAATTCTAAAACGTTATGAACCATGACACCGCCCTTGGTAGAGTCAGCTAGTCGAACACCCAATCGGGCCAATCTATGAACATCTCAAACCAACTCTTTCTTATCGTCCTCTATATAAACAACAATACCTATCGATAGTAGACTAAGAGCATCCACCACAACATTCTCCTTATCGGGGTGATAGAGAACACTCATGTCTTAGTCCTTTAATAATTCAAGACACCTCCTTTGGCGAAGATTCAAATCCTTCTGATTAAACACATATTGCAAACATATGTGGTCGGTAAAAATATCCACATGGACACCATACAAGTAGCGCCTCCAAATCTTGAGAGCAAACACAATAATTGATAATTCGAAGTCATGGGTAGGATAATTCTCTTCATGAATCTTGAGTTTTCATGAAGCATAGGCAATGACTTTCCCATTTTGCATAAAGACACACCCTAACCCAATTCTTGAGTCATCACAAGAAACCAAAAAGCCATCTGTCCCTTCCGGCAAAGTCAACATCGGAGCGGAAGTAAGTCTATCCTTCAACTCTTGAAAACTCTTTTCATATGCTTCTGACCATATGAACTTAACCTTTTTTTGAGTCAATACCGTCAAAGGAAAGGCAATCAAAGATAATCCTTCAACAAACCTTCGATAATAACTGGCGATACCCAAGAAACTCCTAATATGAGAATGGTTTAAAGGTCTAGGCCATCTCTTGACCCCATTCTTATTCTTAGGATCTACCTCAATACCCTTGCTAAAACCAATATGACCAAGAAAAGTCACATATATTTGCCAAAAATCACATTTGCTAAACTTTGTAAAGAGTTGTTGTTCCTTGAGAACTTGCTACACAATCCTCAAATGATCGGTATACTCGTCCTCACTCCTTGAATAGATCAATATGCCATCAATGAACACAATCACAAACATGTCAAGGTATTGTCTAACCACCCTATTCATCAAATCCATAAATGCCGCTGGAGCATTAGTCAAACCAAACGACATCACCAAGAACTCATAATGACCATATCGAGTTCGAATGGCCCTCTTCGGAATGCCATATTCTTTCACCCTCAATTGGTGATAACCTGACCAAAGGTCAATCTTAGAGAAGTAACTTTCCCCTTGAAGTTGGCAAAACAAATCATCTATCCTTGGGAGAGGATATTCATTCTTCAAGGTAACCTTCTTCAATTGCCGATAGTCTATACACATACGGAGTGAACCATATTTCTTTCTCACGAACAAAATTGGAGCACCCCATGGATAAATACTTGGTCGGATGAAACCCTTATACAACAAATCTTTCAATTGCTCCTTTAGTTCCTTAAGTTCTGCCAGAGCAATACGATAAGGAGAAATAGAGATAGACTGCGTATCTGGGAGAAGGTCAATACCGAAGTCTATTTCCCTCTTGGGAGGAATACCAGGTAGATCACTTAGGAACACTTCCGGAAACTCATTCTCAACGGGGACCGACTCAAAAGTAGAGGTCTCAGAATCTATATCCCTCACCTAAACTAGATGGTAAATGCAACCCTTAAAAATTATCTTTCTAGCTTTAAGATAAGAGATAAACTAATCCTTAGGCATAAAATTTCCCCCTTTCCACTCTAGGATGGGTTTATTCGGAAACTGAAACTTGACTACACCATTCTACAATCAATAGAGGCATAACACGAATGCAACCAATCCATACCAAGGATAACATAAAAATCTAACATATCAAGCTCTACAAGATCAACCTGAGTGACTCTATGGTACAAGGAGACGAAACACTTCCTATAGACCCTCTTAGCCACAACAGAATCACCAACAAGTGTAGAGATAGAAAAATGATCTAATAATATGTACGGAAGAATATCAAACCTCATTGCCAAGTATGGTGTCACAAAAGACAAGGTAGCACTGGGATCAAGATAATTATAAACATCTAGTTGGAAGACTTTCAACATACCGGTAACCATATCGGGATAACTCTCTTGTTCACCACGGGTATGAAGTGCATAGAATATGTTTTGCTTTTGACTTCCACTAGGACCAGATGAAGGATTTAGTTGATCCTTTCGACGATTACCTCCCTCATTCTAAGCAACGAAGGGGCAATCCCTTATCTTGTGATCCATCTTACCAACCAAAAAAAGTATTAGACCGGCTAGACATTTACCCTTATGCATCCTTCCACACTTAGCACAAGTGGACAATGAAAATGCACTATCATCCCCTCCTTGAGGCTTAGGGTTAGACACATTACCTTTATTGAACTTAGATAGAGCATTAGAGGAACCTTGACCGAAAAACCTTTGTCAAAATTTAGGACGACCATGTCCATCAGACCTTTCCTTAAGTTTTTCCTCTTTGATTTGTTGATCATGAACCATGAGAAGACAGTTTCCATGTCATTAATGAGAATGACGGTATGACATTCTTTAACCACCATTTCAGAAACACCCGAAATGAACTTACTCATCATTGCCCTAAGATTGACAACCATGGTAGGAGCATATCGAGATAGTTGTGTGAACTTCAAATAATACTCTTTCACACTCATATTTTCTCGATGAAGGTTGATGAACTCAAGTACCTTTGCCTCCCTCGTATCTGGGGAAAAGAACCTATCAAGGAAAACAACTTTGAATTTTTCCCAATCAAGAGGACCTGCATTTTACGCTCTCCCTTCTTTCAATTGGTTGAACCATATTTGAGCAACACCCTTAAGTTGATAAGCGGACAATTCAGAATTTTCTAGCGGCGTCACTCCTATTATAATCAACACCTTTTAGACGTCATTAATGATTTTTTGAGAATCTTCCTCAACTTCAGAACCATGAAACTCTAGAGGATTCACTCCAGTGAAGTCCCTCACTGTAGATGCCGTCGTACCCACATTTGGATTGACAGGATCTACAACCTCCCTATTGGCTTGGGTCATCATGGCTTGAGACAACACTTGAAAAGCAGCCCTAAACTCAGCATTAGTCACTTTGTTGGCCAAAGGATCGACCGGAATATGAGGAGCTTGAGAAAGAGCTTCTCGTCGCACATTTTCTACCGCATTTCTTCTAGTATAAGATATTTGAGTAGCCATATCCTGTAGAGCATCGGGTAAGGATTAGGAGAGAGACATTATAGAGTTAAACTCTATCACACTACTTTAGAGTAATGAAAACAGTGGAGTTTCCTAAACATCTTGTAGCCTCTCATTTGTAAATGTGGCGTGCTTCACACTCATGAACAAGACTCTACTCGACGTGGCTTATGTGACTTTCCTAGGACCTTTCTAAACATGGATCTAATACCAAGTTTGTCACGATCCAAGGTAGCCCCTAAGCGTAACATGGCGTATAAGACCCCAAAAGGCCCCATACAGGCCACTTAACTTTTTTCATATAAGATAATAGAAATATGAGAGATTTAAAGATAGTTCCAACATAAGAGAGTTTATAAAGGTGAAGCGAAAGTCTAAACTTCGTCTCAAAGCCATCTAATACATAAGAATAAATCTGGGCGTAGCCTGTTCATCATGCTCCAAAACCAAAAATAAGGAAAGACTGAAACAATAAATGTCTGTCCTCGAAGCATGAGGACTCACCAAAGCTCGAAATCTCCTCAAGGAACTCTAGCCATGAAACTGGAAACCTTGATTATTAGACCCTACATTTGGGGAAATGTAGGTAAGAGTAGGCGTTAGTACAAAATATGTACTAAGTATGATAGCCATGCTATAACATTTGAAAAAAAAATGCTAAAAACAAACATTTTTATAAACAGGCAATGACGAAGTTAAAACATAAGATAAAAAGGTTAGAAAACATGAGTCATAAAAACATGGTCAATGCACATAGTCATCATTTTAAACATGTGAGTTACTTCCTTGAAGTAACCTTGTTTCATCATAACTTGCTTGTGGGTAGTAGCCCTAATCGACATATAAGACCACGTGAACTATCAACATGAAATCCGGTGTCTTCCACACCGAAAAAAGGTTGTCCTACTTGCCAAGGTAAGGACCATGAACTTCTAGCTTATGTAGATCCACTAGATAATGTATATCTAGACAATCCTATGTTGACACATAGTTTATGGAACACAGGTAATCACCACTTGTCCTCTCTGTACTAAGCTTAACTTCCACAAAATAGTTCTTATTCATATTCACCTTAGTTCTTAAAGGAACATGGGTAATAATCTCTTGTCATTACATCATGTGACATGGGTAATCTCCTCTTGTCATTTAATTAGAGAGCATGGGTAATCACTTCTTGCCTCAACATTAGAATAACTCCTTAACATTGGTTCATTTTAGGTGAGAAAACCTTTCAACCTTAAGAACCCTTATTATGTGAGAAAACCTTTCACATGCATGATTTTATGTGTTTACGACAAATCCTTTAAACAACACAACAATAACAACAACATTGATACTCCACCTTCAAAGTATCTTTAAAACATTTACATCAACTTCATAAGAACATGCATAATTTCATTATCTGTCCTTTCATAATCCAAAACCCACATCATATGATCATGATTTGGAAAACATGAAAGTTGCATGGGTTCATGGGGATCATCATAAAAACATGAGATTAATTCAATTCATGAACAAGAGATCATAAATCAATCAAGTAAATCAATAACTAAGAGAATCCATAACATAGAAGAAAACCCTAACTCAATAGGGGAATTCTAACTTTGTAAATTGGAGAAGTTGGGAACTCCATAGAGGAAAGTTCTCTATCGATAAAAGCCATCATACCTCAATGCCAAAATCTTGTGTTCAATGGTGAAGTTGGACACTTGACTTGAAAACCCTAGCTTGGACCCTTCTTCTTATTCTTCAAGCTTTCTAGAGAGAGAAATATTTTGGGAGGAAGACTTGTTCTTCTTTTAGGAATTTGAGAGAATGATTTTCAATTGAGGAAATTTGGGGGATAAAATTCTTATATAGGGGTTTTGGTGAAGGGTAAAATGGCATAGTATTAGGCTAGAATAATTAGGAATAGACCCAAAAGCCCCTAGGAAAAATAACTGCCGACCTAGTCGACGGTGGGGATCTACGATCCGTGGGTCTACTTATGGATTGTATTATCCCTCCATCGATTGGTTCAGAAGCTGAAGTCTTTGGACCTCAAACGATGGGACCCACCCACGGACCGTGGGTCCCAACTGTGGTCCTCAACTTCCGACCTCAAAATCTCACTTAGTTTGAGACTCACCTACGAGACCTACCTACGACTCGTGCATTGAACGACGGACCATTCTGGTGAACGTTGAAAAATTACAGAGAACTTGACATTTTGGAAAACTAACTGGCCAATCCACAGACTAGACCTATGGTCTGTTCCACGGGCCATGGATTGCACCGTAGGATTAGACACCAAATTTCTTTAAAAGCTGAAATTTTTACCTTTCTCGAATCTGAGGTGTTACTTACACATGGTTCCCCATATTAAGTTATGTTGGATTTAGTCAATCTTATTTTTGATATTAATGTAGAGGCTAGTGGATTTCATAATGTAAGTGGGTACGTTGTTAAAACATTCCTGTTCTAGGGTATCTCTACCTACTATGGTGAGGAATTTGTTTTTTCACCTGAATAATTTGTGTAGATTATCGATGATGAATTAACAATCCTTTTAGGTGGGAGATTTATGTAGTATTGGGAAGCCTAGGTATTTCCTAAATTTAAAGCCTATTTTTATGTACTGGATTGATGAGATTTAATTTCACATAGTGGTGTGGCAGTTTTTTGAGCATATAATTTTAGACTTTGAATAGTTGATGGTTTGACCAAAAGATTTGTAGAATTCCTCAACCACTCTTATAATGGTGGAGAAATTTTTGCTATCTCCTTTAGCCATCAATTTACGTCATCAACGAGAAAAAGTTGGGATAGGTTAGTACCCTACTTCAAGATCTTGAATGGTCTCCAAGATTTATGATGGACTGCTTTCTCTCTCTCTCTCGAGCATTTCTATGCGTAAAATTAATATGCATGAAAAAGGGGTCCTCTTATATGATGCCCCTCAATGGTTTGAAAACAATTGTCCTATCCCCTTTTAGAAGAACAACTATCCTACATAATGAGATGCATGACATTATGAAGTTCATAATGTTGATAGGGAAGTTGAAGTATAAAAGGGTTTTCAGGATTAAAGTACATTCTACTAGTCAAATGCTTTTTCCAGATCTTATTTGATGATCATATTTGCAAGTTTCCCTTTCATTTTCTGGAAGTGAGTAATTATTTCTTGAACAATTATAACGTTATTGGTCTTTGATGGCCACTAGTCCATACAATCAGGAACACTCTTGGTTTTGGAGGGCAACAATGTTATTTCTTCTACATCAATTAAGAGTTGTTAGAACAAATTAGTGTTGGATTCACCCTCACTGAGCCTGTTGACTCTAGATTTTAGTTTTCAGAAATTTTCCTCTAATCTAAGTATAGGGTTGTATTCTTTAATTAGGTCAACATCAAGTTTTGATAAGAAGGAGATGGAGAGCTATACTATGGTGATTTTGGATACGCTTAATTCGTTGGAGGTGTCTCCTTTTTTTTTTATTTAAATAAAAGATGTTTCCAAAATTTTGCTTATTCCAAATGGTAGAAGAGATTGGTTTAGATATGTTTGGTTAGTTAAGCATGAAGGAGGAGATATGATTTGGTAATTCGGGGTGTAAATTCTACATGGATTTGAAGAAAAATATTTTATTTTAATATTATTGTTATGTGGGAATACTGATATGAGAAATGGATAGTGATAGGAATGCATACGTAGTAGGTGGTGTACTTGTGCATCTTGATCACTAAACTCCATCCCATTGCTACCTCTAAAATTCCATATCATTATATTCATTGATATGATTGTAAGGGGTAAGACTGACGACGGAGGATGAATCATGCTCTCAAGGGTTCCCACTTCTCAAGGTCAGATTCATTACGACTACAAAGTTCACTATGTTCGAAGCAAATGTAGTTCTTATATCTAGAGAGCTTTTAAGTAAGGTCAGTGAGAAAATAAGGATATGTCTTTTACAAATTGTTCTTTGAATATCATCACTTTTACTGCCTAGACCATTATATCCATATGAGTTTCCCTCATTATTTCTAGAATGTCTACATTTTCCTCCAGTTGTGGGACTACATGGGGTGGGGTATGAGCTAGAACCCTCAATGGTACCTGGGATGACGACACTACATTGCTGGGGTTGGATCACTTGGACCCTGACTACTGTGGAGAACACTAGGGCATTTTCTTTAGAATTCAAATAAGTGCTCCACTGGTAAAAGGCCACCTCGGGTACCTTTGTGTGGGGGGTGGGGGAGAAAGGGAAGGGGAAAGAGATTCTTGGTTCAATACTAGCCCATTAGGTTAAAAATTTGGTTCTCCTAAGCGGGGAAGTGGTAAATGGGATCCAGGTGATGGATAGGTTAGAGAAGGTTGAAGAACCATCGAAAACTACAACTGGTTGTTGTACATCTCCATTGCAGGTCTCAATTATTTAGATACTACCTGACTAAAGAAGGTTGGGTTTTGGATAATTATTACTACTTTCTGATTTTTTATTTGGACAGTGAAAGATAGGGTACGACCTTGTAATGCCATCTCTATCCATGACTGTGAGTGAAGTTTAGGGTTGGATCATGGGTAGGGTAAATTGTGTTCTTCCCTATTGTGACTAGAAATGTTTGGAGAGGAGGGAATGGAAGTGCAAAGGGAATTTTAGAGTTCATGATGGATAGGGTATTGATGTACGTTTGGGTTTATGGGATATGGAAAAAAGAGTGTTTGTCTCATTGAGTTCCTTTTTTGTTGCCCTAAAAAGAGAAGTATTGGCATTATCTTTGATTGTTTTTATAATTGTCACAATTGTCATTGTCATGCCCCTATGCTACCCCCTTGACGTAACACGGGTCCTAGGATCACGAGTGACCCAAGCTAACCCTGTGTCTAGTATATATCAAGCATACTAAGAATCACTGAGTAAAATATGTACTATGCAGAATCTAAAAGATGGATAACTGAAAGTGGGGAATACCCAACTAGTCTGAATGTATAAAACATACTAAGAGTATAATAACAACTGAAAGATTAAACTTAACAATACAAGTTGATTCTTCTACTATGTCTGAAAAGCCTCTAATTGAGTTGAGTTGCTGGGACATGCCCCCCAGCTAACTCTAACAATACAAAAACCTGAAAGTAAAAACTAAAATAGAAGCATGTCTATTGTCCTCAGAATATGAGGACTCACCAATGAAGCTGTTGAATGCGGACCGAGAATCGATCTAAGCGCGATTTGGATGCTGAGTACCTGAACCTACATCATGAAAGGATATAGCGCAGAGTATGCGTTAGTACTTGGAATGTACTGAGCATGCATGATACATATACTAAGTTGAACAAAGCATAACTGAGCAATGACATAAACTGAGCAGGAATTTAAATACTGAAACATAACAGAAAAGCTAAACTGAATGCAATGACCAAGTGCTAATCATGAACATGACATGCTAAACTGAATACTGAAGTATATACTGAAAACCTTGTCAAATGCACTAGGAGTCTGACTGTGAGAGCTACTATTAACCGATATAAAACCACGAGAGCTAAACCTGAAGTCCAATGTTTACTCCCCATCAAGAGGACCCAATATACCTTGCCAAGGGTATAAAGACATGATTGGCGTGGTCACTAAATCTGATGCCCAATAGAGGGGACTTATACTCCTACAAGGGGACGTAGTTTTGGGACTATGAGGGTACGTTGAACCCTATTGCAACTCCGTGCTAAGTCTACTCCCAATTGAATATGTAAATGACTGAAATGTCACTAAAATACTGAATAGCTCAAAATACTAGCATGCTAACTGAGAATACAATATTTATATATTGATTATGTGACATTCGAAATCTGGAGCATGATTATCTGTTTAACTGACCTAGCAAGTATAATTCATGAACTAAGAAAATTTATACAAACTAGGGTTCTAATTTTCATACATGGAATTAAGAAAACTTTCCAAGAAATAAGTTAATTCTATTTAGGATACTACAACAACTAAATCACAACAATTATTCAAGGTTTTACAAACTCTAGGTGTAAACAAGATATGGAGAATAAAAGAGCTGACTGAATTCTAGGGACCTAGTGGATGAAATGAACCCACTAGTGAAATCCTACATACTTGGTGACGAAATCTACGGAGAAATCCTTTGGATTTTGGGGCTGAACCTTAAAGAACACTGCCGCCTTGTTCTTGGGAGGTTTAGTCGACTTTTTCCTCTTATTTTTTCTCCATGTTTGGATGATTTTTGGAAAATGAGGGTCTGGGTAAGTCTGACGAAGTTATTAGGCTTAGACTGAGTAAAACGACATAGTTTAGGCATTAAAACGACATAGTTTAGCTGCCCATTGCATCGGGGATAAGACTAAAATGACCCTGACTTAAAATATGACAAGGCCATTGACGGACCCTAATCGATGAACTTGTGGGTCCTTCTAGGGCATCGTTTGGTGTCTGGAGGTGGACTTGTGGGTCACGATCCACGAACCCTGGAACACAGACCGTGGACCCACCTACGGACCGTAGATCCTGCCGTATGTCGTAATTTTCTGGGGATTCTGGGTGGCCAACCTATGGACCATACCCAAGGTCCATGGTCCCATCCACGGACCATGGTTTTGCCTCCGTCGGTGGCTCCTGCAACTTTGAAAATCTGCTATTTGGTCTTTCTTGGATCTGAGGTGTTACATTGTCTCCCCCTTGTAACATTTTTCCTTGAATGAAGTCTAAACTAGTTGAGTATGGAGGGAAGGAGTTGCAATCCCTACCACTAAGTACTAGAAACTGATATCTAACTGAACTGAGTTCTAAGAACATGCAAATATGCTGAAATGTAAAAACAACTTAAGGAACAAGATACTGAGACGGAATTTACGCAAGAGTAAACTAAAAGACTGGAGAAGAACTATTAACTGAAGCTGAAATGGAATCGAAAGGAAAGAGGTGAGGATACTTGTCCTTCATGGCTGCTTCTGCATCCTAAGTATCTCCCTCTACGGACTGACTCCTCCACAAAACCTTCACTGAAGCGACTTCTTTATTTCTCAACCTACGAACCTGAAGGTCAAGAATCTCTACTGGCACCTCTTCATAAGTGAGACTATCCTTCACAGCCACACTCTCTAATGGTACTATTGATGCCGGATCACCCACACACTTCTTCAACAAGGAAATGTGAAAGACTGGGTGAACCGTTGCTAGCTCTGCTGGCAACTCGAACTCATAAGCCACATTACCACTCTTTTAAGGATTCTGTAAGGACCTACATATCTAGGACTGCGTTTCCCTTTCTTTCCAATTCTCATCAGCCCCTTCATATGTGACACTTTCATGAAAAACCAATAATCGATTTCGAACTCTAAGTCTCTTCTCCTCACATCTGCATAAGACTTCTGACGACTCTGAGCTGTCTTAAGTCTATCCCCGATGAGCTGAAATTTTCCATAGCCTCATGAACCGAATCAAGCCCAATCACTATTTCTTAACTTACTTTAAACCAGCTAATCAGAGATCTACATCTATGCCCATATAATGCCTCATAAGGGGCCATCTGAACACTGGAATGTAAGTAGCTATTTTAGGAAAACTCTATGAGAGGTAGGTGATCATCTCTACTACCCTTGAAATCGATCATGCAAGCTCTCAACATGTCCTCTAAGGTCTGAATGGTACGTTCTGTCTGACCATTCGTCTGTGGATGAAATGGTGTATTGAGATTTACCTGAGTACCAAGATCTTTCTAAAACGATTTCTAGAAATTAGAGGTGAATTGAGGATCTCTATCTGAGATGATAGACAAGGGAATACTATGCAATCTGACTATCTTATAGATGTAGAGTTTGGCATAGTCCTTCACTGAATCTATAATATTGACAGCCAAAAAGTGAGCGGACTTAGTAATTCTGTCCACTATCACCCAAATGGAATGTTGTCTATGAGTACGATGTAAACCCGTATTGAAGTCCATGTTTATCACTTCTAAATTCCATGTAGGAATGTTAATATCTCGAGTCATACCTCCTGGTTTCTGATGTTCTACATTAACCTGTTGACAATTAGGACACTTAGCCACGAAGTCTGCTATGTCCCTCTTTAAGCCGCTCCACCAAAAGACTTCTCGTAGATCATGGTACATCGTAGTGGCACCTGGATGAATGGAAAACCTGGAGTTATAAGCTTCTGTAAGGATTTACTGCCTCAACTCACCCATATTAGGAACACATAATACACCATCACCCCTTGGGAGAAAACCTCAACTTTCTGTTGATGAACTGAACCTTTCAACTAAAGTAATATATGATCACTATCCTATTTTTCCTTAACCTCCGCTACTAATAAAGATTCTGATCCATTCTGAACTATCACCCCACTATCTGATGTGTCCGTAAGGCAAACTCCTAAGAGAGAAAGCTGGTGAACATCTTTGGCTAGCTCTTTCCTTTATTCCTCACATGTGCTACACTACCCCTGGACAATCTGCTGAGAGCATCGGCCACTACATTGGCCTTACCCGGGTTGTAAAACACATTCATGTCATAGTTTTTGTGGAATTCAAGCCATCTCATCCGACAAAGATTCAACTCTTTCTGGGTGAACATATATTGGAGGCTCTTATGATCTGTGAACACATTAACATGAAAACCATACAAGTAGTGTCTCCAAATCTTTAGGGCAAATACGACGACTACAAGCTCGAGGTCATGAATCGGGTAGTTCTTCTGATGAACCTTAAGCTGTCTAGAAGCATAAGCTATGACCTTACCTCGCTGCATCAATACACAACCTAGGCCGACCCTGGATGCATCACAATAAATTTCATAACCATCTGGTAGAGTCAAGACCTAAGCTGTACGTAATCAGCCTAGTCTTCAATTCTAAGAAACTTATCTCACAATCATCTTACCACTAAAAAATTGACCTTCTTCTGAGTCAACTTGGTCAATGGGGGAAGCTATGGATGAAAATCCTTCAACAAATCTCCTGTAATAACCAGCCAAACCCAAGAAACTTCTGATATCTGCTGGAGAGGTGGGTCTGGGCCAGTGCTGTACTACCTTAATTTTCTGAGAATCTACTCGAATCCCTTCGTTGGATACCACATGACCAAGGAAAGCGACAGACTATAACCATAATTCACATTTCCTGAACTTAGCGAATAGCTGGCGATCTTTGAGAGTTTGCAGAATAATTCTCATGTGAGTCGCATGCTCCTCCTCACTCCAAGAATAAATGAGGCTATAATCAATAAAGATGATGATGAACAAGTCCATATACTGTTTGAACACCCTGTTCATTAAGTCCATGAAAGCTAGATGAGCATTTGTTAGCACACTAAAACTGGTTTAACATAATGCCCATATCGAGTTCTGAAAGCTATCTTCGGGATGTCACTATATCTGACGCTGAGCTGATGATAGCCGGATCTGAGGTCTATCTTAGAAAAGCAACTAGCACACTAAAACTGGTTTAACAAATAATCAATCCTGGGGATAGGATACTTATTCTTGATTGTGACTTTATTCAACTGCCTATAGTCAATGCACATTTCGAGAGAACCATCTTTCTTTATCAGGAATAACACTGGAGTACCCCATGGAGAGATACTAGGTGTGATGAAGCCCTTATCTAGACGGTCTTTCAACTGCTCTTTCAATTCCTTAAGCTCGACTGGAGTCATTCTGTAAGGAGGAATCAAAATGGGTTGGGTATCTGGGAGGAGATCTATTCCGAAGTCGATTTCCCTTTCGGAAGGAACTCTGGGAAGATCTTCTGGAAACTCATTTATTACTGGGATTGACTCAAGAGTTGGAGTTTCAGAGTTTGAATCGTTAATCCGAACAAGATGACAAATATACCCTTTGGAGATCATTTTTCTGGCCTTAAGGTAGGAAATGAATGGACCCACAGGCACTGAGCTACTAACCTTCCACTCTAAGACTGGTTCGTTTGGAAACTTAACCCGAATGATCCTAGTTCTACAATCAACCGAGGCATAACAGTAATGTAACCAATCTATGCCGAGAATGATATCAAAATCTACCATTTCTAACTCTACAAGATCTTTTGAGGTGACTTTCTTGGAAATTGTGACAGGGAAATTTCTGTAGACCTGTTTAGCTATAACTGGGTCACCAACTGGAGTAGATACTAAGAAGGGTTCTGAGAGAGTTTTTAGACTGACACCGAAGTTTACTGCTATATAAGGAGTTACAAAAGATAGTGTAGCCCCTGGATCTAACAATGCATAAATATCTAAATGAAAGACTCGTAACGTACTAGTGACCACATCAGAAGAATCTTCCTGATCCGGGAGAGCATACAACCTATTCTGGCGCTGACCGCCACCTATACCAGACGAAGCAACCTGCTGAGTTGGGTGACCTGCAGGTGCTACTGGAGCTGTAGACTGAGCCCTATTGTTGTTACCTTCTTTCCCCTGCCTGGCAGAAGGTAAATCCTTCAACCTATGGCTAGACTAACCACACCCAAAGCACCCCTCTCTGCCTGCAAGACACTCACCCGGATTATTCTTACCACACTTTGGACAAGTTTGGAAAGTCCTATTACCTGAAGCACTCCCCTAAGACTTAGAGCCTGATGCCCTACCTTTTTGATCCTGTCAAAACCTGGGGGATGGGGCACTAGCTGATGAAGGTGCTGGTACTGTAGACCTCTACTAAAACTGTGAGCAATTCCCACTGTCCGAATTTTGTTGTGAGTATTCATAATTTCCTTTTCTGGCCTTTTTGTTATCCTTAGCCAATTCCCTAAGCTTATCTCCCTCAACCTGCTTAACATGATTCATTAGTTTGGAGATATCCATATACCCTAGAAGCATAGTATTCCTGCACTCAGTCTTCACCTGATCGGAGACCCCAAACAAGAACTTACTCATTTGTTCCCTGGAATCGGCAACTATGTGTGGAGCATACCTGGAGAGTTGGGTAAACTTCATCCCATACTTTTGGACCGACATTGACGCCTACTTCAAGTTCATTAACTTTTGTGCCTTAGCTTCTCTCAATTCCCTTGGGAAGAACCTGTCCAAAAAAGCTCCAGCAAAATAATCCCTAGTCATAGGAGCTGCATCTGTACCCCCTTTATCTTTCCACTAAGTGAACCAGTTATGAGCCACATCCTTAAGTTGGTAAGATACTAACTCAACACTCCCAGTTCCAGTCACTTGCATTACTCCAAGAATTTTCTTAACCTCATCAATGAAGTTCTGTAGGTCCTCACCAACCCTCGACCCTATAAACTTAGGCGGATTCATCCGAACAAAGTCTCAAACCCTAGCTGCAGCTGATCCACCATCTGCATTTGCAGGAACTGGTCCTGCTGATTATTCTGATTGGCCACACTCTGAACCAAGAGCTGGATCGTATTCCGAAATTTGGCATTCGCAACCTCATGGTTTGGGACTGGAGGAACTGTGTTAGTATTGCGTGCATTAGCATTCTGTGTGTTAGCTCTACGAGAAAACATGATTTGAAACACATAACGATGGATTAGAAATGAGAAGTTGGATCATACCTACGCACGATAAGAATAACAAAGAGAGTGAAGTTTTTCTTAAAACATTTTGTAGCCTCCCTCCCATAAATGTGGTGCACTTCACACCCATGAAAGAGACTCTACTTATTGCGGCTTCTAGACATCCTAGGACTCTTGAACCTAATGCTCTGATACCAAGTTTGTCACGCCCCGAGGCTACCCCTTGACGAACACGGGACATATGATCACGAGTGACCCCAAGCTAACCCCGTGTCTGGCATATATCAAGGATACTGAGAATCACTAAATAAAACATGTACTATGAGGAAGCTAAAACATTGATAACTGAAAGTGGGTAATACCCAACTAGTCTGAATGTATAAAACATACTAAGAACTTAATAACAACTGAAAGATTAAACTTAACAATTCAAGATGATTCTACTACTATGTTTGAAAAGCCTCTAACTAAGTTGAGTTGATGGGAGACCCCCCAACTAACTCTAACAACACTGAAAACTGAAAGTAAAGACTAAAATTGAAGCATGTCTATTGTCATCGAAATGTGAGGACTCACCACTGAAGCTGCTGAGTGCGAACCAAAAATCGATCTAAGCACGATCTGGATGCTGAGTACCTGAACCTATATAATGAAAGGATGTAGCGCAAAGTATGCATCAATACTTGGAATTTACTGATCATGCAAGATATAAATACTAAATTGAACAAAGCATAACTGAGCAATGATATAAACAGACTGGAATATAAATATTGAAACATAACTAAAAAAGCTTAATTGAATGCAATGACCAAGTGTTAATCATGAACATGACATGCTAAACTGAATACTGAAGTATATACTGAAAACCTGGTCAAATGCACTAGGAGTCTGACTGTGGGAGATACTATTAACCGACATAAAACCATGGGAGCTAAACGTGGAGTCCGATGTACATGCCCCATCAAGGGGACCCTATAAACCTTGCAAGGGGTATAAAGGCATAACTGTCGTGACCAGTAAATCTGATGCCCAAAAGAGGATAGTTATACTCGTACGGGGGCATGTAGTTCTGGGACTATGAGGGTACACTGAACCCTAGTCCAACTCGGTGCTAAGTCTACTCCCAACTGAATATGTAAATGATTGAAATGTGACTGAAATACTAAATAACTCAAAATACTGACATGCTAACTGAGAATGCAATATTTATATAATGATTATCTGACATTCAAAATCTGGAGCATGATTATATGTTTAACTGACCTAACAAGTATAATTCATGAACTAAGAGAATTTATACAAACAAGGGTTCTGAGTTTCATACAAGGAATTAAGCAAACTTTCCAAGAAACATGCTATTTCAATTTAGGATACTACAACAACTAAATCACAACAATTATTAAAGGTTTTACAAACCCTAGGTCTAAACAAGATATGGATAATGAAGGAGCTGACTGGATTCTAGGGACCTTGTGGATGAAATGAACCCACTAGTGAAATCCCACAAACCTGGTGATGAAATCTACGGAGAAATCCTTTGGATTTCGGTGCTGAACCTTGAAGAGCTATGTTGCTTGTTCTTAGGAGGTTTGGTCAACTTTTTCCTCTTATTTTTTCTCCAAGTTTGGATTATTTTCGGAGAATGAGGGTTCTGGGTAAGTCTGACTAAGTTATTAGGCTTAGACTGAGTAAAATGACGTAGTTTAGGCATTAAACGACGTATTTTAGCTGCCCAATACAAAGAGGAAAAGACCAAAATGACCCTAACTTAAAAGCTGACGAGGCCATCAACAGACCCTAACCGACGGACCATGGACTAAACGACGGTGTTTCCTGCTACGGTGTTGTTTGGCATCTAGATCTGGATTTGAGGGTCACGATCCACAGACCCTGGACGACGTACCGTGGAACCACATACAGTCTGTAAGTCCTACCGTAGGTCGTGATTTTCTGGGGATTCTGGGTGGCCAATCTATGGACCATACCTACGGTCCGTGGTCCCATCCATGGGCTGTGGTTTGGCCTCCGTCGATGGCACGTGCAACTATAGAAATCTGCTAATTGGTCTTTCTTGAATCTGGGGTGTTACAGTCATTGTGTATGGTTAAAGAGGAGACCATGTGGTTGAGATTTTTTGATGAGGGAGATCTAGTGGGTAGTAATACTTTGAGATTATCTTTTGATAGATTTTGGAAAGATTTCTATTGTGCAAAAGTGTAGCTTCAGTAGACAGTGATGGTGACATAGGGGTTATTATAACGGATGAGGTAGAGGTTATTTTAGGGGTTATACTAGGCGTGTAGGTTTTTGTTGGTGTCACCTTACTATTTACAATAGCTGTGACAGAGTTACTTCTATCTTTATATTAAATATAATGATATTGTTGACATCATCAATTGTAATACTGGGACCGTCTTGGTCAATCAACTGCTTTAAGCTCTTGGTAGGGAATGTTGTGGATTGAGACCCTTCAAGATAGTTCGGTTTTGAGAAGTGCTTTTCCTGTATTTGTAGGATTTAGAGTCAAGAAATTTACTTGTGTTAGCATCAAATAAATTAACGCTAATACCTTCATCGCTTGAGCTAGCATCTAAGGCTGGACACTTTTCGTTATTCCTTTTCTTTGTATAAGCTACCCGCTTTCATGTGTCCTCTTTTATCTCTTTCCGTGAGTCTACTGATTGTGAACCTAGGTTGGTAGGTGCTTCATCTTATGTTAGAGTGGCGCTTTGTTGTAGCTCATTTGTTTATTGGATGTCTTTTTGCATAAGTGGTTTTAGTGTGTCCAAAGATACCACATTTGGTATATAGTATACTATGTCCTTCACAGACAAGGGTTTGTAAGTGGTGACCTATAAAGATATGCTTCTTGACTAGTAATCCAATTGGTACCTCTACACAAATATGTGTGTATCGTCTGCGTAATGAAAAGATGTACAAACATCTGTCTTTACTAATTTCCCTATTTTGTTCCCTACCTGAGCTAAGATGACATGGTCGTAGAATTGTGTTGGTAGTTCGGGTAGTCTGCGTGGGTGGAGCTATGCACATCAAAGGGTGGTTAGATGAACATTCTTCGTCGAATTCTTTTTTCAGAATATATAGGTTAAATATAGGAATTTTTGAATATGTACTGACTGTTGAACATCCTTGACACTAAAGAATGAGATAGCCTACTGGCTAAAGCTATGCAAATTTTTCTTGGAGGTCTGGGTTTGACCCTAGCCTTCTAAAAGTTCCATTTTTTATTAATCAAAACAAGCAAAGGACATGATTTATTGTTTAACTTTTTCCTTTTAAAATTTAAAATTATTAGTAATTTTTTTTTCTTTTTGGTTGAAAAAATCGAGCCACCTCTGTCATAAAAGTATGAACAAACACTAATACATTAATTGAATCGGTCAAGATCAAATCTGTTTACAAAGTGCTTCTCCGTTTGCTCAAGATATATCTTTTCAAACCCTTGACGAAAATGTTGGCTCTGCCACTGGTAGTCTGACCCATATAGATATGACATTTTCTTTCGCTTTAGATGGAACAAAGTTTGGGTGCCACTCTTTTATTGATAAAAATTATCCATTAACAAACCAATGCCCCTATTGTAGTGTTTTTGTCATGTTTTCTTCTTTATAGAATTTAAAAATGTAATAGCCAAGCCCAAAATCAATGAAGACTATTTCTTTGCAGTGAATTAGTTTGATCTTGAGGTATTAGTGGTTGTTTGGGGTCTAATTACCGCCGAACATGCCATTGGAGTAATGTTTTGACTAATTAGCAAGTGCATAGAGTCTCCTTTCAATTGAATATATAATCTAATCATGAGTTTGAGAATAAGTAATGGTTTCACAACATAATTTTTTGGCTAAAAACAATAAATAAGTAAAATTTATAATCCTCTATTATATCATATGAGTGCTCTATCAATAATATATGATCTAATGAGTTTGAGAACAAGAAATGATCCTCAAAAAGATTGATAAATCAATTTTCTTTTTGATTGTCGTATTTTTGCATTATTTAAGCATCCTCATTTGTAATATTATCATGGAGTGTATTGCAAACTTTGTGGTAATCACAAAATACTTACTTCTGTCTAGCTCCTACTTTCTTCATGCTTGTTAGTTAGTAGAAGTTAGGTACTTTATTTGGATTGGTAAGGTAAGGCCTTACCCCCTTTCTTGTACTTATCCCTTATAATATCTTTTTAGTTTTATTAAAAAACTGTTACACTCCGTCAAGTGGTAAATTTGCTTTAGAAAAAAATCCTCAAAGAACTATTAATTGACTAAATAAAAAATAAATCAATCCATTAAATTACAAATGAGGAACTTGACATTATTTAGACATGAAAAAAATATTTTATTATAGCATATGAGAGCCCCATAAATTGGTCACATGATCCAAAATAATTAAGAATAAGTAATGGTTCTCAAAGCACATCCTTGTTTTAAGGTGGTGCTCTAAGGTCCATTGCTTATATAGTAACCTCAAGTAATTGATAACATATTATTATGCTAAGAAATACTAATTTGTGAGACATTATTATGTGATGAGTCATAAAATATTGATGATGTGATCCAATGAGTTTAAGAATCATTACTTGTTTTCAAACTCATTAGATCA
This sequence comes from Solanum gracilifrons, assembly GCA_029582605.1. Classification (NCBI taxonomy): domain Eukaryota; kingdom Viridiplantae; phylum Streptophyta; class Magnoliopsida; order Solanales; family Solanaceae; genus Solanum; species Solanum gracilifrons. The sequence continues at coordinate 29,625 of JAJOOH010009218.1, forward strand.
TGTGATCACTAATTGAGGGGAACTCTTATATGATTTAATAAAATATAATTATCATGATTAATTAGTGTTAAGTTCTTGCTGTACGAGGTGGAGTTTTGGAAGTATTCACATATTCCATGTTACATAGCCTCGCTGGCCTTTGTTCTAGACCATAACTTCCTTTTCGCACTACTATTATATAGAAATAGAGAAATACATGTCGATTCTTTCTATCTTTCCTATATGAAATTTAAATTAAAGGATCTAAAAATGTGTATTGACAATAATACATATAAAGATTTTTACTTTATATTTTTGTAGTTTAAGGTGTGATATATAGTATTTTTGTTAGTATTATTGTTTTATCAAAATAATAAACATCTCTCAATCACTACAAGAAATTAAAGATACAACAATTTGAAAGGAAGAAACGGTAGTAGTGATGAATTTTAGATCCGACAAAAAAGAAGAAGAAAATATAATGGTTATTATGATTTAAAATTTGAAATAGTATATTGGTAGCCATCGAGGCTAGATGATGGTGTATGATGACGAAAGTGATGGCAAAGAGAGAACAAAGAAGAAATTCTTTTTTTTAAAAGGCTATACAAATATCTTTTGCGAACTGATTTGGTTGTATTAATACATTATGTCATGTCAACTGAAAGTAGAGTGTCAATGGGACGGTTTGATCGGTTATTTTTTTAAAAATAGATTATTTTAATTTTTTGGGTATTTTATAATATATAACCAAAATTAGATATTTTTAAAAATCATCTCAATCATATCGATTTTATCTTCGATATCGATATGATTCAGTTAATTTTTTATTTTTCTTCTTCTAAATTATCATCTCAAAATATACTATTATTAAAATATTTCTTTCTCAAATATGTTCTTGAAGAAGCACTTCAATTCTTCACCAAGAAGTCAGTAATGTAAAACCTTATTGTCGTATCGTTTGATCTTAACATTTAATAGGAGTTCTTGCATAAGTTTTGTTGTATTGTTTGATAGATTATATTCCAGTATCTTTTAATTTTAAACCTAATTAATTGAAGGCTAATTAAAGAGCAAAGACCCAAAGTCGTCTAGTCACAAGAGGCGTCGAACCTAGGTTATAGTTATATAAATTATAATAAAATATATTTATATATTAAATTTAACATATTGTGAATATATAAAATATATTTACATACATATAAGATTATTCGGTTCGATTCGAAACCAAATAACCAAAGTCACCAATTTTTCGAGACGGTTATTTACTCAGGTTCGATTCCCGGCTGGTGCATTTGAAGAGGAATGCCGCAAGTTTCACTAAATTGTGAATTATGACAAGTAGTGCAACTGAGCTCTTTTTTTCCAGCTCCTTTTTGGTCATTTGTGTAACACCTAGGAAAGTAGAACTTGGAATGTAAAAGATAAAAGGCTTCAATTGAGTACACGTACACAAGTACAGAAGGCTGTATGGTTCGTACAAGGTATCACTAACAGTACAACGAACCTTGGTGAAGGGTAAACATTGAAAGCCTCTTTATAAAGAGGTTCACCGGCCGTGAAGGGGTCCACGACCAGTCACTTCGCCCGTGAAGTTGAACCCAACACCCATGAAGGTTCATAAACACTAGGACGGGCCATGAAGTCTTCAATAAAAGGGACCCATAAGTTTTTTCAGTTTTGAGTTAACTTCAAACAATCATATCTCTCAGCACATAATGAATTATGTGGCCCATGATCTATCAAATTAAAGGTTGAGTCCTCTTTCCAACGCCTCAAGTTCTCTCATTTCGAGTTCAGAGTAAAGAGTTATGCCCGTTTTAGTGAAGCACTATCAAGTGAAGTTTCACAGTCGGCTATACGGCCCTTAAAGTGTTTCACAGATCGTGAAGCCTTAAATGGTCCATGAAATCTCCCTTTTAAATTACCTCATCAGGTTTTTAGTTGAGGTCATTTTGGTGTTTCCCCTATGTTAGCTTTGACCCTATTCTAAGTCATTTTGAGTGTTTTAATTGAGTATATCATTCAACTAACTAGTTTTTATCAATAAAAACATTCAAGTATGTAGAAATTCTCTAAAAACTCACCTAGGGTTCCTCTTCTCCAACAAGAACTCTAAAGCCTTCAATTCAAAAATTCAAGATACAAAGAAAATCCTTCCCTCAAAGTTTTCCCATGTTCTTTTACTCTAAGAACTTCATAAAAGAGTTTCATTTATCAAGAGTAAGCACCAAGATTCCAAGATCAAAGGTTTCCTCCAAAAAGCTAATGCCCTTCCTCAATCTCAAGATAAATCAAGTCTCCACCATAGTTTCCATTCTAAAATTTTCATAATCAGGTATAAAAGACTATCATAGTGTTGGACTAGTTCATCCTCATGCCCTATATCTACTTTCAAATCAATAAAAGAATAATCTAGGGTTCTATCCTTAGATTTGGGTATTCTTGAGATGAGTTGATATTGCGTTCTGAGTTCTTGAGTTGTTGATTAATGAATTCCTATGTCTAATCATTTAATTTTCGTAAATTATGTATTGCAATTATTTAGTTGATCATTCATGTCTATAATTCAACATGAATCCTATGAATTCTGTATTCTTGAGATGAGTTGTAACACCTCAGAAATCAGACATGGACTTTTCAGCAAAAAGAGGTGAACCACTGAGGGGTTCACAGGCCGTGATCAGGACCACAGTCCGTCACCCTCATCATGGTTCACACCCACCCATAAGTGGTGGACCACGGGGTCCTTCACGGGCCGTGGACTCCCAAACGAGCAGTGGGAAGGCTCGTGGATGTGAGGCAAAGCCACCAGGGCTCAGACATCCAACCACGAAGCCCTCCACGGGCCGTGGTTTTGATGACGGGATGTGGTTAGGGTCTGTCGTCCTGAGCCAGCAGACCCTCAGCCCAAGTGAAGAACCATGGTGTCCTTCACTATCCATGGTCCTTCACACGGTCCGTGGTATGGCTCCTGGATAGGCCTCCCAGAACTAGTAGACCCTGGCCAAGAACCACGACCCAATCGATGGGCCGTGGTCCCTTTGACAGTCCGTCAGTGGCTCCATGGAAGGGCCTCGTCATCTTTTATGTTAGGGTCATTTTGGTCTTTTCCCCTATGCATTTGGCATTTACACTATATCGTTTAATATCTAAACTACGCCGTTTTACTCAGTATAAGCCTAATAATCTAGTCAAAACCTACCTAAAACCATTATTCACCAAAAAATCATAGAAATTAGAGCAAAAAGAAGAGGAAAGTCGACTAGCCTCTCAAGAACAAGCAAAAGGTTTTCTTCAAGTTCCAGCCCCGAAATCAAAGGATTGCTCCACAAATTTTGTCACCAGGTATGTGGGATTTCACTAGTGGGTTCCTTTCACCCACTAGGTCCCTAGAATTTAGTCAGCTCCTTGATTCTCCATATCTTATTTAGACCTAGGGTTTGTAAAACCTTGAATAATTGTTGTGATTTAGCTGTTGTAGTATCCTAAATCTAAATAGCTTGTTTCTTGGAAAGTTTGCTTAATTTCTTGTATGAAACTTAGAACCCCAATTTGTATAAATTCTCTTAGTTCATGAATTATACTTGCTAGGTCAGTTAAACAAATAATCATGCTTCAGATTTCGAATGTCACATAATGAATATATAAATATTGCATTCTCAGTTAGCATGTCAGTATTTTGAGCTATTCAGTATTTCAGCCACATTCTAGTCATTTACATATTCAGTTAGGAGTAGACTTAGCACCGAATTGGACTACAGTTCAGCGTACCCTCATAGTCCCAAAACTATGTGCCCCCGTAGGATTATAAGTCCTCTCTGTTGGGCATCAAATTTATTTATCACGCTAGTCATGCCTATATACCCCAGGCAAGGTATATTGGGTCCTCTCAATAGGGTGTATACATTGGACTACACGTTTAGTTCACGTGGTTTTATGTTGGTTCATAGTAGCTCCCACAGTCAGACTCCTAGTGCATTTGACCAAGTTTTCAGTATATAAATCAGTATTCAGTTTAGCATGTCATGTTCATGATTAACACTTGGTCATTGCATTCAGTTTAGCTTTACAATTATCTTTTTAGTATTTACATTTCTGCTCAGTTATGCTTTGTTCAGCTTATTTATATTTGCTCAGCTTAGTATCTATATCCTGCATGCTCAGTAAATTCCAAGTACAGATGCATACTCTGCGCTACATTATTTCATGATGTAGGTTCAGGTACTCAGCATCCAGATCACGCTTAGATCGATTCTCGGTCCGCATTCAATAGCTTCAATGGTGAGTCCTCATATTTCGAGGACAATAAGCATGCTTTTCATTTTAGTTTTGTTATTCAGTTGTCAGCTTTGTTAGAGTTAGCTTGGGGGCATGTCCCAGTAACTCAACTCACTTAAAGCCTTTTCAGACATAGTACTAGAATCATCTTGAATTGTTAAGTTTGATCTTTCAGCTATTATTAAATTCTTAATATGTTTTATACATTCAGAGTAGTTGGGTATTCCCCATTTTCTAGTTATCTATTTTTTAGCTTCCGCATAGTATTTTTATTATTAAGTATTTTCAGTATGCTTATGATAAGCCAGACTCAGGGTTAGCTTGGGGTCATTCGTGATTCTAGGTCCCGTGTTACGTGAAAGGGGTAGCCTCGGGGCGTGACATGAGCAGTATCATTGAGTTTTGAGTTCTTGTGTTCTATCTATTGAGTTTTCAATGTTGTTATTGAGATCCTTGAGTGGATTCGTTCATGTCTATATTCCAGCATGAACCCTATTTTGAGTTATAAATTTTGAGAATCTTTTAAAACCAAAATTTGTGTTTTAAATTGAGTCTTGAGGAAATAAAGATGATTTTGAGAAAGAGTATAAGTGAACTGAATACATCCCAAATGTTTCATTTTTAAATGAAGAAAAAAAATCTATTTTTTAAAAAAAGTTAAAAGAGTTTTTAGAATGGTTGAGTACAGAACAGTTACCTACTAGGACCCTTTTGAGTAATTATCTCAACCCATAATGTATTTTTACATTGAGCAAAGAGAAACCTTATTTTCTAAATGTGCAATGAGTTTCAGAGATATTTCAGAGTAGTTACCTCTTTTAAGAGGATAGTTTGAGCAATTATCTCAAACCATAGAAAGAGTATGTTTTTATACATTTGAGAAAGAGTATATATTATTGGGAGTAGTATTGAGCACCGATATGAGGAGAGTTCGGATAACTCAAAACCCCATAAACCATGTCTTGCCAACATGGGTACATGATCATGCTTTTTAGATGAATCCTTATTTCTTAGGGGATCCACCTAGTTGAGAGGTTCTATATCCTTGCAAGATGTAGGTAAGGGAGTGCAAAAATTGAACCGACCAATAAAACGAAACGAAAAAATGTTATTGGGTTATTCTTATTGGGTTATTGGTTCAATTTTCTTTTTTACTATTGGGTTGTTAGGTAAACCGATAACCCAATAAGACGGTAATATGTAACTACTTTATCCTTCCTAAATATTAATAATTTAATATATAACTAGACACTATAACTATACCAAATTATTAGTACTCTACCCACTTCACACTAAGCCGCTTTACTACTCTTTATTGTTTATTCAAAACCTAAAGACTAAAGTAAGGGTTCACAATTATAGCTATTTCATTTTAGTTTTAGTTTTAGTCTTGTTGAACTGTTTAATTTTAGTTTTAGTTTGTAATTTTAGGTCGTAGTATTTGCAAGTTTGTAAAGGTTTGTAATTTGATCAACATTAGAAATTTCATACTATGTTTTGGCGGTGACATGTAATTATAGCCTTCGTACTATATTTTCTCTTATTGATGCAATTTCTCATTATATTTCTTATTTCACTATATTAAAGAATTTAGAGAAGTGAGAAGTCATATAATATTTTACGGACAATTTCTTATTGGGTAAACTGAAAACCAAACCAATAACGACCAAAAACTGATAAAAATATCTTATTGGTTTGATATTGGGTTAGCATATTTAAAAACCAAAAACCGATAAGATGAACTGATAATACATAAAACTGAACTGAACCGACTGATGCACACATCTAGGACAATTCTGGCAATGTGGACAAGACGTCGTATCATCACTTAGCTCACAATGATGGTTGTCGGTTAGAAAATCTCCCTATAGAGTTAAATTGTATTTTTAATATATCACTTATTATGTTAAGTTAAAAGATGAGTAAGTATTTTGTAAAGTTTTAAATGATCTAACTCATTTATTTCTTTACATTCAACTTAAGTATATTTTATGTATTGCAGTCCTTTCATTCAGTTATTTCACATTGGCTATATTACTTACTTGTACATTCCATGTATTGATGTCATTCAACCTACATCCTTCTATGATGCAGTTATAGGTGTTTAGATTCATCAATATACACTTCGTTGCGATTGCTCTACACTTCAGCTAACTCTTGGTGAGCCTCCTTGCATTCCAGAGGACTTCACATTTACCTTCTAGTTAGTAAATTTTAGATGTCATGGATCTTTAATAGTAGAAGCTTCATATATAGATAGATAAAGTTGGTCAGTATTTACATTTTCGTGAGATGTTTTTTACAAACTATTATACTTATGTTATTGAGTATTTTACAGACAGTTTGAGTTAAGTATTTACTTTGAGTATAAATGTTCATAAAATTCTATTTTAAGCCTTTTATCGCTTGAGTAAGTCTTCCGCTAAGTAGTCAGCTAGGCTAAGGGTTCGCTTGAGAACCAATAATGGTTCTCGAGTGCCAGCCACGTCCATAGTGTAGGCTCGAGGCGTGAAAAAATAGGTATCAAAATACGAAGTTCAAGAGTCCTAGGGTGTTTATGAAGCTGTGTATACAGAGTCTTTCTTATCAATGTGAAGCGAGCCATATCTATAATTAAGAGGCTATGACAATTAGGAACAGTTCACTTTCTTCTTACTCCTATTCTTGCTATAGATTTCAACTCTATAAAATTTTCTTCTTACTCGTGCTTATTTGTGGCTGTGTTTGATGATTCTTTCTTAGGACCTGCTTTAATTGAGAGCTAAGGGAATTTAAGGTGAGAGAGTTCTCAAATCTAAAATAGGAAGCGATGAGTGTGCATGAGTACAAACTCAAGTTTACTTAGCTATCTTGCTATGCACCAAAGATGGTGGTAGATATGAGGAGCAGGATAAATTTATTCGTGTTCGGGCTATACCACCTATCCAACAAGGAAGGTAAGGCAGATATATTTATAGGGGATACGGACAAAACTAGACTCATGATTCATGTGCAGTAGGTTAAGGAGGATAAGTTAAAATATAGAGAAGAGTTTCGAAACAAGAGGTAATGAGACTAGCCAATAAAAGATCGGGAATGGGAATCAATCATCTTTTCAGCAGAGGTCATCTGGACCTGCTCCATGTTCAACTAGTTCAACTGGACCAAGAAACAGGAATGGTAGCAGGAATCAAAGTTCTCAAAATTCAGAGCTCAGGGTAGTGTGGCATAGGGGTTTCAGAGCCCATCTTCTGCTAAATGTGGTAGTAACCATCCAGGAGAATGTCGTGATATCTCCAATGATTGTTTCAAGTGTGGTCAGACGGGTCATTTTATGAGAGAATTTCCTAAGAACAGGAAAGGTAATGGGGAAAATAAAGCCCTATCTTCTTCAGTAGCTCCAACAGATAGAAATACCCAGAGAGGAGCTATTTCAGGAACAGGTGGAGGTATAAACAGTCTGTATGCTATAGCTAGTCACCATGATCAGGAGAACTTATCAATTGTTGTCACTGAAATGCCTAAAGTGTTTACTTTTGATGTTTATGCCTCAGTTGATCCAGGTGCGAGTTTGTCTTTTGTGATTCATTATATAGCCATGAGGTTCAATATTTCCCCTGAACAACTTCTTGATCCCTTTAGTGTTTCCACACCTGTTGGTGAGTCTATTCTAGTAGAATGATTCTATCATGATTGTACTATTTCTGGATATCACAAGGACACCATAGCTGACTTAGTTGAGCTAGATATGGTGGAGTTTGATGTTATTTTAGGTATGGACTGGCTTTATGCTTTTTAACGGGTCACCTAGTTCATTTTGTATTTTTATTTTTTTGGGTTAAGTAAGATGAAATGGGGGAAGGGATAACATGGTGGGAGATTGAATCTACACCAGGTAAAAATTTACACGGCCAATCAACTAAGCTACTAAGATTCTCTAATACGAATACTGAACATTGGATAAGAAATCAAAAGAAAAACCTAGTTGGTGAGATTTAAGGCATTATTATTATCATATATATTCACAAATTACAATATTACTATTCCAAGTATTTGTAACTTTTTGCTCTTGTGAGTAGAAGATTGTTTAAAATTAAGAAGTAAAAAGATATAATAGGTTTCTTTTGCTAAGTCGCTATCTAAATAGAGATGATTAACATTTTTGTATTTTATATTCATGCAACAAAAAAAATCTAAAAATGTGTTAATCCTGAACCTAGACATAGCATTATTCTAAGGCAATTTCTTTTTTTTTTTTGGGCCAGGAAATTTCACATAAGAAAGGATACTTAAAAGAAATCTCCTTGAACCATCTATAATTAAGGATAGGAGAGGTGGTACCTTTATTTCTAAACAATATTTACACTGTTAGTTTCATGATTCTGTAAATTGTGTTGATACGTGTACGTTAAATTCATTCATAAACTATGATGTAATATTTTGTATTTAAAAAAAAGTCCAATTTGGAAAGAAAGGTTGTCCTTAAGCAGGCAAATTTCTTGGGAATTTTGATTATTTTTGGCATGATAGAGATGTTTCATCACAAAGTTAAGTAGATTGATCAATGTCGTCCAATACTTCAAAAAAATATTTGAACCGAAAGCAAACCTGCTGCGGATTCCCGCAATTATTTATTCTTCCAAGTTAATCACGTAGCGAGATCAACATCCATCTTAGTTATAACTTATTTCCTCTGAATGTTTCACAACTCTCTTCTGTGCAATTAAAATTATGCTTACATAGAGGTGAATCTAGAATCTTGAGTTTATGGATATGAAATTCTAAAAAGGTAACTTGTTTGGTTTTGAAAAGGTAACCTTTTCTAGAATCCAAATCCATAAACTCAAGATTTGGAATCCTCCTCTATGTAAGCATAATTTTTAATTACAGGGAAGAAAGTTGTGAAGCATTCAGAGGAAATAACTAATATAGATGTTGATGTTGCTATGGAAGAAGAAATAATTACGGAAATCCTCACGAGGCTCTCTTTCGATTCAAATATGTTTTGAATTCTTGGATGACATTGATCAACAAACCTTACTTTATAATGAAGCATCTCAATCATGCCAATAATAACCAAAAATCTCAAAAAAAAAATTGTTTTCTTAATGACAACCTTTCCATCCAATTTGGTCTTTCAAAAATCCTTTCTAAATTCATGTACATGTCACTGAAGTAAAAATAAAAATAGTTCAAGTCAGAAAAAAATAATTGAGCTTCATGATAAAAAGAACATGTAGGGTGTAGAGCCTTAAGCTTGGGATTAGCATTTAAACACTGACATAGCTTAAGAATAGTTACATTATTATTAGATTGGATTGTAGAGTCTAATCTCAATCTAACTAATGAAAGCATGACTACATAGTGAAAACACCGTCTCAAGTACAAAAGCAAAAACAGTAAACATAAAGAGTTATATTATTATTACACATAATATTATTCTATAATCTTTTCATGATACTCCCTATATTCCCTATTAAGTGTAGTTTTTGAGAAATGCACACCTATTAAGAAAAATATTTAAGGACATACTTTAAATCATAATTTCCACTATTACTTTTTGTGAAATTATAAGTATAACTTTGTAAGTAGTGAACTCATCTCCTATTAAATATAAAACTTCAATAGAGGAAAGGGAAAATATGGAAAAAGTTTTGAAACATCTATCTTGAACTTTGAATAATTTAACTATTTCAAACAATGAAAAAAGGTTCAAAAATTCAGTTAATGTGGAATAGAATGAGTATCATGTTTCACATTCTTGAATCAAATCACATTCTTCTATCGAAACAAACAACTTAAGTGTTTTCGAATATTAACTTCTAAAGTAGATTGTGATTTATTCATGAAAATAAGTATAAATATGGGTTAATCTATTTTTAACTCAATCCATTGGTCACCTAGTTCATTTTTATTTTTATTTTTAGGGTAAGGGAAAATGAAATGGAGGAGGCGATTACATGGTGAGAGATTGAATCCTCAGCAGGTTAAAATTTATATAAACAATCAATTATGGCACTAAGATACTATGATTTATTTGGATGAGAAATCAAACGAAAACCTAGTTGTTGGGATTTAAGACATTATTGCCATTGAAAGTATATTATCTATGATACATTTCTAATAGCTAGTACATATTGTTGTACTTAAAAATCTCATAGACAAATGAAGTTGCACCTCTCTTTGGCCAAAGATTCTATTTATCTTTTTTCCATAATTTTTCATATTTTTCTATTTACTTATTATTGTACAAAAAATAAATATATCAACTACTACTCCTCTATTTATTGTTATACTTAAATGTCTGAAAAATTATTTACACTCATTATTATTCTTTGTTACAAAAAATTAAAAGTCTCAATATTCACTACTTTAATATTTCAAGATATTTGTCAATTTTTTTTTATTGTATTGTTTTTTACTCTTTCACTTTTGTTAAACACAATGGAGTAGTACAAAAAGAGAAGAAGTTGATTTGCTTGCTTTCATAATAAAACTTAAACACCCAACAAATGTTGAATAGTTCATGAGTTTTTTTTTGTCTTCATTATTTTATTTTGGATTAATTACATATATACACACCTTTATTTTTCATAATTTCCATGATTCACTACCATTTTGAAATATTTCCAAAATCCCTTATTTTCACCCAATTCTCAAGTCATCCGGATACATAAGTATTTTAGCCTGAACTCATGTTTTTCCTTCCTTTTTCACTCCTTTAATCTCTCCTAATTTCACTCCACAATTTTATAAGTTACAATTTTCATCTCAATTTGAATTTCAAAAAGATTCTCTCTCTAGTCAATCAAATGTATTTTTCATATTTTCCATTGTCGTTTTTTTCAAAAAATATAAATTGTTTCTACCCTTTTTTGTGATACATATGATTCTCCATTGTATCTGATTCTCCGTTCATCCTTGTTTTATGCAGTGCATCATATTCATATTTAAGGTGTTGATACATAACCCTAATGTTGTTGAATCTTCGATATAAATGTACTTGATACATAAACACTACTTAATGTATCAGTTGCATGTATCAAGTTTTTCAGTGTATCATCAATCTTATTCAAATTTAAAAGTCTATATAGACAAACAAATCTGTTGTGTGTTATGTATCTGCACTCTTTAATAATTGTTCATTTTTATCCAACTTAGAATGCAATGTATATGTACATATTACCCAAGAGAAAATGGTCTAAAACCCCCCCAACCTATACCCTAAATCCCAACTACACACTCCAACTTCACGGGTGTCCTATTACCCACCTGAACTTTAAATTTCTATATTTTCTACACACCTAAGTGCTGACCTGTCATGGGAGGTGTTCTCACCTCCTCTAGGCGCGTTAGAAGGTTAATTTTGACGAAAAATTCCTCTTTTTCCAACGGTCATCTTCCCCACCTTTAAATAAACCATTGTTTCTTCTACCCAACCATTAATCCTTGTTCCTTTTATAAAAAATTCATGATTTCCTCTCAAAATTAAGTATGGTTTAGTTGTTAATGTTCATTTCTACTTCAAATGTTGAA
>JAJOOH010009219.1:0-59026 GCA_029582605.1 Solanum gracilifrons
CTACGTGTGTATAATTTACTAACCCTTACCTTTACCTCATATTAGACATCATAATCGATGTTTGGCTTAGTTATTACTTCGCACCAATCGACACTAGCCTTTTAGATAGTATCACACTAAATCTATGTTGATAATTCTTTTCTTGTTGATTACCTCCTTGATCCGGCAAGTAGCAACAAGGCGAGTTCTAACGCGTGCACTCGTTAAAAAGACTTTTAAACGAAAGAATTATCAATGCATGCAAAATACTATTCAAGAATTACTTATTTACTATTCATACTTTGTTAATCGCTCATGGATCCCACAACCCTAGTTATGAAGTTTAGTTACCCATAATAGCAAGAACACAATTCATAATATTAGATGAAGAAATCATGAACTTACGCAAAGAGAATAATAAACCCAGAGATTCAACTTGAATTGCAAAGCCAAAATCTTCAAAACAAACTTAAAAAATCAATAATTGTTAGGTTTTCCAAATTCATCTCCTAAGTCACAAAGTAAAACTAGAATAATAATGTCTGACCCTCAAAAACGAGGTTTACATGCCCTATTTATTGAAAACAAATCCTAAATAAAAAAGGGAAACAAATTAAGGAAAGTTTGTTCAGGTACGCGTCTTCAATCCATGAGACCGACTTACGGACCGTCGATGGATCTACGGTCCGTAAGTCCCTTCCGTCAGTTAGGACTTAGAAAATATTTCAGCTTCCAAAAATCAGCTTCTCTGAAGCAAACGACAGACCAGTAGTACGGACCGTAGATCAATCTACGGTCCGTCAATCCCCTCCGTAGCTCCACACTTAGAATCTTCAAAAATCAGGTACTGGAACCCTTGTAGTATCACTCTACGGATCAACAGTACGGTCCGTAGATCAATCTACGTACCGTCAATGGACACCGTGGTTTCACACTTTGTCAGATTTCCCTGATTTGTCCTCAATACCATGCCTGCTGATCTACGGTCATCACCTACGGACCGTGAATGGACCTACAGTTCGTAGATCACCTCCGTGAATGTCCTGTTTCTGCATTTCTTTCAGTTGTGTCTATACTTCCGCGCCTGAACATCTTTCCTGTAAAACATCATAAAAACACATAAAAACCAATATAAAAAGGCCCTAGACACACACAACTTGTAAGTGAAATGGATTAGAAATACCGTAAACTCACGATATATCATTCCCATGAAACAAAATATGGGTACAGAAACAACAAAAGTAAGGTACTTTACTCAGATGAATCTCCTGAAGTTTCATAGTTCTCTAGTGGAGGAGGATCCTCAAGAGTTCATTATGTATAATGTTTTGATGATTATGGGAGTGATGCTGGTGAATAAGGTGAAATTGGTCGCTTATCAACTTAAGGGTGTTGCTCAAGTTTTGTTGAACCAATGGAAGGAAGAGATGGTGGTTGATGCGGATCCTCTTGATTGGGAAAAATTTAAGGTTTTTTTCCCTGATAGGTTATTTCCCCTTGATAAAATGGAGGCAAAGATACTTGAATTTATCAACCTTCTTCCAAGAAATTTTAGTTTGAAGGAGTATGCGTTGAATTTTACTCAATTGGCTAGGTATGCTTTAACTATGGTTGCAAACTCTATGGAAAGGATGAGTAAGTTTGTTTTGGGTGTGTCTGATATGGTGATTAAGGAATGTCATACCGCCATGCTTTTTAAGGGAATGGACATTTCTCCTTTAATAGTTCATGCTCAACAAATTAAAGAGAAGAAATTTAAGGAGAAGTCTAGAGAGGGAAAGAGGGAAAGGACCGGTGATGGTGACTTTCCACACTTGAGGTCTGATGGACATAGTTATTCTTGGTTCCGACAAAGGTTTTTCAATGAAGTTTCTCCAATGCTCTGGCTCAGAATTTTAACAAAGATAGAGTGTCTAACCCTAAACCTCAAGGAGGAAATGGTGGTGGAAATTGATCTTTGGTTCCCGCATGCCAAAAGAGTGGCAAGAGTCACCTACAAAAATGATTGATGGCCATGGATAATTGTTTTGGTTGTGGAAAGAGTGGTAAACGCTATAGAGATTGTCCATCTAGACTTTACAAGGGTAAAGATGGTAGGAAAACTCTGCATAGTGGTCCAGTTTTAAGTGCCCCAAAAAAATAGGTTTTATGCACTTCAAACTCGTCATTACCAAGAGGATTCTCTCTATAATGTTTCTGATAAGTTGAAATTCTTTCATCTTGATGTTTATGCTTTGTTAGATCCCAGTGCTACAATATATTTTGTGACACCATATGTGGCTATGAGCTTTGATATTCTTCCAGATGTGTTGTTAAACCTTTTTTCTATCTCCACTCCTATTGATAAATCTATTGTGGCTAAGAGAGTCTATAAAAATTATCCCATAAAATCTCTCATGGTAATATTTTAGAGTTTGATATGTTAGATTTTAATGTTATTGTTGGTATGGATTGGATCCATTCTTGTTATGCTTTAGTTTATTGTAGAACCCGAGTGGTCAAGTTTCAATTTCCAAATGAGCCTATCCGAGAGTGGAAATTCTATGCCTAAGGGTCAGTTTGATTCTTATCGTAAAGCTAGAAAAATTATTTCTTAGGGTTTCATATATCATCTTGTTCGGGTTAGGGATAAGGATTATAAAACCCCTACTCTTGAGTAGGTCCCTATTGTAAATGACTTTGCAGCAGTGTTTCTCAAGGATTTATCTATTATTCCTCCCGAAAGGGAAATAGACTTCGGTATAGACCTACTCCCAGATACACAACACATCTCTATTCCTCCTTAGCTATGGCTCTAGCAAAACTTAAGGAATTGAAGGAGAAATTGAAAGATTTGTTGGCTAAGGGTTTCATCCAACCGGGCTCTTTCCATGGGGTTCTCCAGTTTTGTTTTTCCTTAAGAAAGGTTGTTAAATTTGCATGTGCATTGACTACCGATAATTGAACAAAGTCACCATTAAGAATTAGTAGCATCTTTTAAGGATAGATGATTTTTTTGATCAACTCCAAGGGGTGAGTTATTTCTCTAATATTGACCTCTGATAGGGTTATCACCAATTGATTGGGGAAGGAAGATGATATCCCAAAGATGGCTTTTTGAAGTCGTTATGGTCATTATGAGATTTTGGTAATGTCGTTTGTGTTGACCAATGCTCTGGCCGCGTTTATGGGCATGATGAATAGAGTGTTTAGACAATGTCTAGACATGTTTGTGATTATATTTATTGATGATATCTTGATCTAATCTCAAAGTAAAGATGAGTGTGCCGACAATTTGAGAATCCTATTGCAAATTCATAAGGATTGTGAGTTGTATGCTAAGTTTAGTAAGTGCAAGTTTTGGTTTAGATCCATGGATTTTCTTGGTCACATCATTTCTGGTAAGGGTATTAAGGTGGATCCTAAGAAGATGGAGGCAGTTAAAAGTTGGCCTAGACCTCTATCCCCTTCAGATACTAGAAGTTTTTTGAGTTTGCCTGGTTATTATATAAGGTTTGTGAAAGGATTTTCTTTGATTAGATCTTCATTGATGGAGTTGACCCAAAAGAAACTTAAGTTCCTATGATCGAAAGTGTGTAAGAAGAGCTTCCAAGAATTGAAAGATAGACTTACCTCCGCTCCGATATTGACAATACTAGGAGGATCCAATGGGTTAGTTCTTTATTATGACTCTTCAAGGATTGAACTATCATTTGTTCCTATGAAAAATGGGAAGGTTATGAGTTATGTTTCAAGGCAACTTAAAATTCATGAAAGGAACTATCCCACCCATGATTTGGAGCTAGCAGCAGTTGTGTTTGCCATAAAGATTTGGAGGCATTACCTATATTGAGTCCATGTTGATGTCTTTACCGACCACAAGAGTTTGCAATATGTGTTCAAACAAAAGGATCTAAAGCTTCATCAAAGGAGGTGGCTTAAGTTCTTAAAATACTATGACATGAGTGTTCTCATCACCTCGGTAAGCGAAATGTGGTGATGGAGGCTCTAAGTAAAATATCAATGGGTAGTATTCCTAATGTTTAGGATAATAAGAAGGAGTTGGCTCTAGATGTTTATAGATTGGTCCTACTGAGTGTTTGGTTGATTGATTCTAATAAAGATGGTGATATGATTTATAATGGTTCAGAACGCCTTCTATGGCTGATCTGAAAGCCTAGCAAGGTCTTGACCTGATCTTGGTTGAGTTGAAGGAAGTGTTGCTTAAAAGTTCTGTTGGGTTTCTCATAAGGGGAAAATTGTGTGCTTCAATAACAAGGTCGTTGTGTGTTCCCAAGGTTAATGACTTGAAAGAGAAGAAGAAGCCCATAATTCTTGATATTCCATTCACCCCGGAGCCACCAATATGTACCATGACTTGCGGGGGGTCTATTGGTTGAATAGAATAAAGAAGGATATTACGGAATTTGTGGCCAAGTTTCCTAATTGTCAACAAGTGAAAGTTGAGCCCCAAAAGTTGGGAGGTTTATCCCAAGATATTAGTGTCATACTTGGAAGTGGGAAGATTTTAATATGGACTTTATTATTTGCTTACCTCACACCCGACAGCAACATGACTTGATTTGGGTTATTGTAGATCGTATGACGAATTTGACTCAGTTCATTCCCATCAAGATCTCTTATTCGGTGGAAGACTAGGTTAATTTATACCTAAGGGAAATGATGAGGTTGCATGGAGTGCCCCTATCCATCATCTTCGATCGTGGTACTCAATTTTCTTCTCAATTTTGAAAGCCTTTCCAAAAAAGTCTTAGTACTCCTGTCAAACTTAATACGGCCTTTCATCCTCAAACTAACGGAAAAAACAAAGCATATTATCCGAACTATGGAATATATGTTGAGGGCATGTGTGATTGATTTCAAGGTTAATTGAGATGATCGCCTACCTTTGATTGAGTTCGCATATAATAATACTTATCATTCAAGTAATTGTATGGCTCCATTAGAGGCTCTTTATTGTAGGAGGACTAGATCTCAGATAGGTTGGTTTGAAGTTGGTGAGGTTGCATTTATAGGTCCCGAATGGGTATATCAAGTTATGTAGAAGGTTCGACTTATTAGAGAAAGGTTGAAAATGGCTCTAAGTCAATAAAAGTCCTCTACCTATGTTAGAAGAAAGGATCTCAAGTTTGATGTAGATGATTGGGTTTACTTGAAAATTTCACCTAAGAAGGGTGTCATAAGGTTTGGTAAGAAGGGGAATCTTAGCCTTTGTTATGTTGCTCTATATAAAATAATGAGTTGTATTGGAAAGGTATCTTATGAACTTTATTTGCCTAATGATTTAGGATGGGTAAATCCAGTTTTCAAGTCTCGTTGTTGAAGAAATGTGTTGGTGATCCGACATCAATTGTACCATTTGATAGTCTTGGTATAAAGGAAAGCCTTCCATATGAAGAAGTTTCGATTGAGATTTTGGACCGCCAAGTTAAAAAGTTGTGAAATAAGGAAGTGGCATCCGTAAAGGTCCTATGGAGGAATCAAAGGGTTGAGGGTGCTACTTGGGAGGCCGAGGCCGATATGATGTCCCATTATCCCCATCTCTTTCCCTTCGATCCCATTTTAGCTTGAGGTATTTAGTTCCTCATGTGCCATCCTCATGTCCTAGTTATTCTCATGTTTCCTCATACATGCATGCTCATGAACACTTGCTTTTGAGATTTTGATTTAACTTCACTAATTGCTTCATGATTATGTGCATTAAGCAAGACTTGCATATATGTCTTATAGAATGATGTTTTGAATATGTTTAAGTTTAGGATTGATGCTACATTTTTATGAAGTTGCCTTCTTTTTGGGCTATTAGATCTTTTCCCTTACCCTCTTTGTACTGCCTTGAGCTCGAATCGAGGATGAATTTTCACAAGGGAGAGATGTTGTAAACACCTCAAATTTTGTAAAATGAATAAAAAGGACTTTTGGAGCTACACTCTGGTTCTACAGGTCCCATCTACGGACCGTATAACCTTTTTCATGCCTTAGATGGAAATCGTCGGAAGAGGGAAAATAATTTGTTGAAACCAAGTCCCAGTACCTTTTCTACAGTTTAGCAGGACGGCATGTCGTTCTTTGTACAAGTCATGGGTAGGTCTCGTAGGTGGGTCTCAGACTTGGTAAAATTTTAAGGGGTCAAGTTGGTTTCTACGGTTCCATTCTACGGGCCATAGGAAGACATACAAGTCATAGAAAGGGTCTGAATATATGGTTTCTGAATTTTTCTACGATTTACCAGTAAGGTCCGTAGGAAGTTCTACGGACCATAGATCCAACCCGTAGAGAGGGTCCGGCAGTTATTTCAACAAGCTTTTGAGTCTTTTTCCTAATTGTTTTAAATCAAAACTGAGTAGTTTTGACCTTCATCCTAAGGCCTATATAAGGCTTTTTGATTCCTTAACTACCCAATGAAACCCCATTCTCCTAAATCCCCAATCTTAACCAAATTCATCCTCCCCAAGTTCTCTCAACACTAAGGAAGAAGAAGAAGCTAGGGTTAACTCAAGTTCATCAATCCTCCATCCTTTTGGGATCTTAGTATCAAGGTATGTGGGTATTCACCCATGTAGTCCTTTCCTGTATAGGTTCCCCAAGGTTTCCAATTTCTCAATTCAATTTCAATTGACTAAGTTAGGGTTTCAATTCAATCTTTCTGGTTTCATCCAATTATGATATATTATTGTTGATTAAGTCTTATAATGCATGATTTAATGTGAAAATATGATAATTAGTTGAAATAATATTGACTCATGCCTAAATTATGTTTTTCAACTATGAATCTACGATGAACCCATGAACTATGAATTTATCAAGATATGCATATTTTCATGACATTATTGTAAATGATTTGGGGATGCTTTGAAAGGAAAGTACCAATGCTACTATTTAAGGATTTCTCACTTACTATTATGATCGTGATTGTGAAAGATATTTCTCACGTATGGATTCACAATGGTAAAAGGTTTTATCATCCATGTTGAATTGTGTGTAAGGAGCTATTCGATGTTTTGATCTTGAAAGATGTGGATCGGTGTTGATCATTTCCTTTCCTATTTTTTTTTATTAATTCCTTTCCTATATTATATTGATATTTTACTTTTATCTATTTCATTGGAATTTAGACTTAGCACTGAGAGAGCTTTGAGGTGGAGGCTCAAATAGAGTAATCTCTAGTAGGAACCCCTAGTCCCAAACTACGTTTCCCCGTAGGATTGTCTTATATGACTTAGCTAGTGGATCAACTTTATCAAATGATTATATGTACGGATTTTACTTTAGCAAATAGACTCCCCTTCATTCGGTATAAGGGATGTACTCGATTCCATGATATAGCTCTCATGGTTTTATTGTTGGTTAAGGCCAATATCCTACAAAACAATTATGTTTCTTCAAACCTTCTTTTATCTCTCTTACTTAAAGACATTTAGTCATATTTCAGGATTTACATGGCATCATTTTTTTAAGTATTCAAATGTTCAAAGAATGATCATGCCTACATGTTTTAAGTCATTCATGCTTTCATTCATATTTTATGAAAATTGCCCCATACTTAGTACATTTGATGTACTAATACATACTTGTGCCTACATTGTTTCACTAAATGTAGGATCCGACATTCCTACCTCTCACTAGCGTGGCTAGTTGGTCCTTCCAGATTTTAAGATCTTAGTGAGTCATCATGTTTCGAGGACCGAGATACATTTACTTGTTCATGTATTTCTTTAGTTTTCAAATGATGTACGTAGTGCATGGGTTACGTCCCTACCACTTCTTTTAAATTTTGAGATGGCTTATTGAGACATATGATTAGACTTTCACTTTTTCAAACTCTTTTATGGAATAAAAGTATCGCTTTGAACTCTTTACTTCTATTATCTTGTATGATGTATATTATGTGGCTTGTATAGGGCTTCTCGGGGTCCTATACGCTATGTTACGCCTAGGGTGTACTTTTGGTCGTGACATAAGTAGACTCCCCTTCTTTCGAAATGAGGGATATATCGGATTCCATGACATTGGTCTTATTGTCAGTTAAAACTAATATCCCACAAAATGACTATGTTTCTTTAAAGCTTTTCTTATGTGTCTCATTTCAATGTATTCAACCATGTTTTAATTATTTACATGACATTGCCTCTGTAAGTCTTTAAATGTTCAAAGATTGATCATGCCTACATGTTTTAACTAATTCATGCTATCATGCCTATTTTATGCATATTGCCCCATATTAGTACATTACATGTACTAATTCATACTTGTACCTATATTATCTCATAAATGTAGAGTCTAACGCTCCTACCTATCACTCTCGTGGCTAGTTGGTTCTTTTGGATTTCAAGAGTTTGGTGAATCCTCATGTTCCGAGGACCGAGATACATGTACTTGTTCATGTCTCTTTTAAGTTTACGGATGATATACGTGGGGCATGGTTTACGTTCATGTAACGACTCGAAAAATGATAGGTTAAACTAGAGCCTAAACGTGAGGGTTAATGTCATGAGTTTAGGGCAAGGGCTAAAGGTTTTGGGTGTAGACAATGGTTTGGGAACCTACGCTACCTAAAACTAGGCCTAGCTACTGCCTCTCTAGACCACGAGGGTCTTCACGACCCGTGGTGGCCACCACGAGTCGTGGTGTCACCCGTGGTTGGCTAGGCAGTAAGCCCTAAAAAGGTGCAAAGCCAAGGCACCTCTTCACAAGCCACTTCACTGCTCGTGGTCTTGACCACGGGCCATGGGATGGCTTGTGGGGTTGCCTTAGCTTTAGGAGGGTTGTGTCTTGATGAGGGAGCTACTGCCCCAAAAACCACGGGAGCCACCACGAGCCGTGGTTCCCTAGAAATTTCGTCAAAGTGGTCATCAAGGTCACTTGGTGGCAAGGCAAAGAAGGAAACTTGGCCAAGCTACTGTCTCCATGACCACGGCCATCACCATGACTTGTGGTCTTGACCACGGATCATGGGAGGTCTCATGACCTTACCTTAGGCCTTGGAGGGCTTGGCAAGTTGGAGGAGTACACTGCCTAGGGTACCACGGGCACCACCACGAATTGGTGCCCCTCACTACCTATCCAAGTGGGCGTGGTCACTGAAAGGCTGCCTTAACTTAAGGGTGTTTGAGTAAATTCATTTTAATTAATTAATGTGTGGGGTTAATTTTAATTATTTTATACCGCTAGTATATATAGTTTCAAGTCTTTAAACAAGTCATTTACTCCTTATTTCCCCAAATCAAATCAAAGAGTTCCTCCATTCAAAAAATCTCTCTCTAGAAGTTCCCGAAGAAGAAGAAGAAGAAATGGGAGCTAGGGTTGTGGATTCAAGGCGTTGCTTCTTCAAATGTCATGGGGAATCACAATCAAGGTATGGTGATCCTTCATCTAGGGTTATCTTTCACCCCTAGAGTCAATTCAAAATGATTTTTTCAAACTTTTCAAGTTCATGAAAAACGTAGCGTTTTACTAAAATCATAGGTTCCTTCATCAAACATTTTCAAGTAGATATTGATGACATAATATGATTGTATTAGTGTTTAATTGATGATTTATGATGAAAATACTCTATGAAACAATGAATTCTATCAATTCCTAAATTGTGCCTTTAAGAAATGGGTTTGTTGATTATGAAAGCATATGAATGGAATATGTCTAAATTGCTTTGGGTTATTAAATTGTATCAATGTATATTCCTTAAGTATGGTAAATTGGTGGTATGTTGACGAATTGAGATTCATGGCCTTGAAGGCATGGTATAAGGAATTGAAGTATTATCATGATATCTTGTATATGGATTTGAATTCAATGAAGTTAATGTGATTATGTATTGAATGTAATTGTATAAGTATTGAACGGATATTTCTCAATTTGACACTTAGGAATGTTGATGATAGAATGTGAAGGTTTCTATGATGAGATGTTTAAACTTGAATTGGTAGGGTTAGGCATCGTATTCTTGTATGAATGAAAGTAATGTGGATAGATGTATCTTGATTTCGTAGGCTAAAGCATCCTTTTCTTGTATTGATGAATGTGACCTTGAATGTAATATCATGTCTAGAATTGGTAGGCTCATGCATCCTCTTCTTGTATAATGAATGTGTCTTGACTTGATGAATATGAATCGATAGGCCAATGGCATTCCTTTCATAAATAAGTGATGAAGTATTCTAGGCTGTCTTGAACCGGTAGACCTAGTATTGGAAGCCCTTCATGATGAGTCTAGAAACTAATGTGACGATAAACCTTGAATCGGTAGTCCTAGTCTTGGTAGCCCTTTCATGAGTGAAATGATGAACCTTGTATCGGTAGGCCCATTTTGATGTCACCCTTCTTGGAAGGTCAATGAGCTATCCTTAATGTACCATGAATTGACAGGCTTATGGCATTCCTTTCATGTGTAATGATGTGTCTTGGGTCGATAGGCCAATAGCATTCCTCTCAAGCATAATAATGAAATGTAAATGAATATACTCTATGGGAATGGATGCTAAGCACCGAGTGGCTATGGTAAGATGGAAACTCTCCCAATGTTAGGCTAAGGGTTCCAATGAACATCTTCCCATCCCATAACTATGTGCCCACATAAGATTTTAGCCAGTGGATTCCATCCAAGCTAAATGTACCTAGTTCTACCTTAGGCAAGTAGGACACCTCTTTATGGTGTGGGGCCATACAACACCGGATTCCATGGTTAGCTCTCATGGTCTATGTAAGTTAATGCCTATTCCCATCATGTAAGATGTGCATTATGGTTTCTTGAGAAGTTCTATAAAGTGTGGGTAGTAGTATGGGATGCCATCCATGCATTGCACCAGTAGGCTTTGAGAGGGTCATAGTGAGTTCTCTAAGTCTTAATGACTAATGTATGAAAGTGTCCTAAATGAAGTTAATGAAGAATGTTGACTAATATGCTTAAATGTAACTATGCATGCTACATTTGGGTTGTATTATGAGTTATTTTCCCCTTATCATGTCTTATAAAATGTTTATGTCTCTTATGTTGAGTATTGTGTAAAGATGGAAAGTAAGGATGGTAAGTTCACTTTCGGTGACCTTAATTAATGTGGTACTTTAGTGTGGGTGGTGGTATGGGACGCTATACATACATTGCACAAGGTATAGCATGAGGGTTACTTGAGATGAAGGTCTAATGTGAAGGTAATGGTTTGCATGTTGATTATGTTCAAAAGTGATGTTATGACTTGTATGATGATTATACTTTGTACTTGATGTCTCTTAAACTATTGTACATGATATTTCTAAAAAGTGGCATAATGCATTGTTTCCAACCAAAATATTTCTTTTAAAGCATGTTTTTTGCATGATTATCATACTTAATACATTTTTGTGTGCTAACCCATATTTCTCTTATTTTACTACAAGAGTAGGTTCCGGCAAGTGAGTAGCTATTCTCTCTAGTTCAAGGGCTTGGATCAAGATTCCTCCAAGGCTAAGTGGTATGCCCTCATAGATCATGGACAAGTGTTTGGATGTTTCATTTTCTTTCATGTAATAGACAATTGTTAGTCTTTTGAATGTAAAGGGTCGTGAACCTACTTTAGTTTTCAAGATATTGTTTAGATGGCCATGTGAGACGATAGACTTTCGCTGTGTTTCAAATGTTTTTAAATGAAGTTTTGATTTCATGGATTTAAATAAGTTTTACTCCACACTATTTCTATATATCAAATGTTATGAATGCTATGAGGCTTGTACGAGACCCCTTCGGGGTCAAGTACGCCGTGTAACTTCCAGGGTATAGGCTCGGGTCATTACAGTTCCAACCACTTCTTTTTAATGTTTAAATGTCTTATTGAGACAAATGGTTACATTTCCGCTTTGTAAAACTATTTTATGTAGTAAAATTATGACTTTGAGCTCTTTAATTTTATTATCTTGTATGATGTGTACTAAATGGCTTGTATAGGGCCTCTGGTGGGGTCCTATACGCCATGTTACGTTTAGAGTGTACTTTGGGTTATGACAGTTATGATGGATATACCAGATTCCATGTTATAGCTCACATGGTCTATATTAGTTAATCGTAAACTTCCCAAAATAATGCACTAAGGTTACTTTCCAAGTATCTCACAAGTTTTTTAAATATGTTAAGCTTGTATTCACCATGATTATGACTTATGTTTTAGACCCTTTTAACTTATGATTTAGCTTGGGCATTGCATGTCATGTAAATTGATTTTTAGTATGATTTCATTACTTTTATACATTGCTATCATACTTAGTACAATCCATTTGATCTTTTTATTTTTGTTTTCATACTTTGTATGTGATATATGAGTTAAGTGCCAATCATATATTTTTGATGTAATAGATGGCTTGTTGAGACTATGTTAAACTTCTGGTTTTTTCAATCTTTTTTATGGTATAAGACTATCTCTTTAGATATCTTTATTTATAGTATCTTGTATGATGTATGCTAAGTGGCTTGTGTAGAATCTCTGGGATTCTATACACCATGTTACGCCTAGGGGTATACTTTGGGTCGAAACAAACTTGGTATTTAGAGTACAAGGTTTAGAAAGGTCCTTGGATTTCTCACAAACCACATCAATTAGAGTCTTATTCATGAGTATAAAGCGTGCCACATGTATGAATAATAGGCTATAAGATGTTTAGCTAATTTTTATTTTTTCATTACTCTATATTCGTGCGATAGAGTTTATCTCTATAATGATCCTCCTCTCCTAACCCCTGTTTATGCTTTTGAGAATATGCCTCTATAAAGGAATCTTGTGAGAAAGAATGTTCGTGAAAATATGGAGCCCAAGGTTCCTCAAATGTCGGTCGACCCTTTGGCCGAGTAAGTGACTAATGATGAGGTTTGAGATGCATTTCACACATTGGCCCAAGGGTGGATATTGCGTCAACAAGGGTGAGGTACCTTACTAGGATGAATCCTCCAAAATCTCAAGGGTCTAAAGTTGAGGAAGATCCTCAAGAGTTCATTAATGAGGTTTATATGATAGTGGGAATCATGGGTTTCACTTCGGTAGAAAAAGCGGAATTGGACACTTACCAACTCAAAGGTGTTGCTCAAGTTTGGTTTAACCAATGGAAGGAAGTTAGGGCAACAGATGTAAGTCCTCTTGAATAGGACAAATTTAAGGTTTCTTTTATTGATAGGTTCTTTCCTCTTGAGATGAGGGAGGCAAAATTACTTGAGTTCAATAATCTTCATCAAGGAAATATGAGTGTAAAAGAGTATGCTATGAAATTCACATAATTTTCCAAATATGCTCCAACTATGGTTACTGATCCAAGGGCAAGGATGAGTACGTTTATGTCGGGTGTTACCAACATGGTGGTCAAAGAATGCCTAACTGTCATTCTTGTTAAGGAGATGGATGCCTCCCATTTGATTATTCATTCCCAACAAATCGACGAACGAAAACTTAAGGAGAAGACTAGGGATTCAAAGAGGGCAAGAAAGGATATTGGTGATTTCTCAAATTCAAGGTACATTGGAAGTAAATTCTCAAGGTACTGGTTCTAGTGAAAATATATTGTCTGGGGTAAGTGTCTAGCCGGTTCAAATGCATTTTTTGATTGTGAAAAAGGGGTCATAAGGTAACAATTTTTCCTTCGATTGCTAGGTTTGAGGGTGATATCATCGAAGGGCTCAATCTTACCCTTCTTCGAGTTCTAGTGGTGGTTAGAAAAACAATAGGTTCCATGCTTCCCGATCTCGACAAGATCATGAGGGTTCCCCATAGGCGGCAATTGGTAAGTTATTGTTTTTAGCTTTTGGTTATGCATTTCTTGATGCTGGGTGTTTCATTGGCTATGGTAAGACTCCATGTATGGTTATTGCGTTTGAAGTCCACCTTGAAATATTTGTGGAAATTTCTTAATTATTTACTAGTATCAATGGTTCTGTGGTTGTTAAGACTTTGGTGCTATGCTTGGATTGAAGAAGATGGATTTGAAAAGCCTAGTGAATTTTGGTCCCAAGGGATAGATAGTGTGATTCATGGTTGGTATGTGTGTGGAACTATCAAAATTGTTGGAAGAGTTCCTTTCTATTGTTTGGTATGTGAAAGTTTGGAGGCGATGTGATGTCGTAGTGTCCCTATCTCTTTCTGTCATCTTTGGGTCTAGCTTGAGACATTAGTCCCTCATGTTCACTCTTTAGGATTCTTACGTTCTTAATCATTCTCATGTTTCCCTCATGCACACATACTCATAAAATTTTGAATTTTTAGGTATGATTTAGCTTGATTGATTGCTTCATGATTATGTGAATTTGTGTATGATTTGCATGTGTGCTTATGAAAGGATGTTTTAAAGTATGTTTTAGCTTGGAATTGATTTTTCTGCTTGGTTATGTTCATTTTGATGAATTTTCATTCATGTTGGGATGTTAGTTTTTATCATACTCTTTTCATGCTAGCTTAAGTTCCATTCGAGGACAAATATTCCCAAGGAGGGAATATTGTAATACCTTGGACTTTAAAAGGTTAAAATGGGTTAGCAGGCAGGTCCACAGGCATAAACGGACCATTAGGTTCACCGAAACCCTAAACAGTCCGTGAAAGGGTTCACTGGTCGTTTAGAGGAGTGGCCTGGCCATTAAAGTCAGCCAGGAGAATGAGGTCATCTACACAGCTCCCTATACGGACTGTGCAAAATTGTGTGGATCGCTTAGGGTCCCTTTTAAGGCACTCCGTCAGTTTTTCAGTCAGGGATATTTTAGACTTTCCCCTATGTGTTTAATACCTAAGTTATGTCGTTTTAACCCCTATTTTAAGCTATATATAAGTTATTTATGTCCTAAAACTACCCATTCTAAATCATTCACCTAAATTCTAAATTTTCCTCCAAGTTCATCCCCAAAATTCTCTATCTAAAGCTAAGGAAGAAGCGCTAGGGTTTCAAAATCAAGTATGCAATTCCCCATAGCTTTTGGGCTTTGATCATCATGGTATATTAGTACTAACCTATGGAGTCCTTACCCCCATAGGGTTCCCAAAATCTTCCAATTTTACAAGTTAGATTCTCAATTCAAAAGTTAGGATTTTATCCAATCTTCATGAGTTCTCTTCAATTGTGATTTCATTGACTGGTTTCTATATTTTATTCCATGAATTGAAGTAATTACATGTTTTTTAGTTGAATTCATATGAACTCGTGTATAATCCATGATTTTGATTATGAATATATGATGAAGCTTATGAATTTATGAAGATATGTATGTTTTTATGAAAGCATTGTTCATAACTTAAGTAAGCTTATCAATGAAGGAATATATATATATATATATATATATATATTCAATGAAGCTTGTCCACATGACATTAACGACATCTAGATTTGTCATCAATGCTTTTGATTATTTTCCTATATTAGGTCTTGATTAGTAGGATATCCGGATATATCATCAATGATCATAGACAAAGTTACTAAAACAAATATCATTAGTAGTATGGCATTTTTAGTATGAAATTAATGACTATGGGTCTTATAAAGTTATTATGAAAAGATCATGAATGATGAAAGGTTTTATCATTCATGGTCTAAGGAACTACCCTGTGATGTTCTACCTTGGATTAATATCTTAATTGGACTTTTTCATGAATGATAATATGAATGTGATTGATGATTATTCCATGGGATTTTATTTAGCATCGAGTGGGCTTTGAGGTGGAGGCTCAAATAGGGTAGTCTCTAGTAGCAACCTCTAGGCTCAAGGACACTATTTCTATTAAAATAAAGCCCTAAATTAGTCCAATTTGTGGGCTCATCAACACCCCAACTTAAACTTTTGCTTGTCCTCAAGCAAACTCAAGCTCAGCAGTTCAAAATAGGGTGCCTCAAACAGTGATACACAAGACTAAATCATGAATGCACACAACAAGACTCAAATTACTTATGCAAGGATCACTTGTGTACTCAAAAATTCAAATTGTGACACACCATTACCAAGGATTCTCATGCTCACAATACTTGCTACTTGTGCAAGTTCAAGCTCAACAAAATTATCTAAATGCCCTCACGTAAAGAATGATTCCATATTCACACACAGATATGAGTCAATTTAAGATCAGGAATCAGATACAACGCTCACACTCAAAAAGAGGAATACAATGCATGCTTTCACCCATAGGTTTGCCCTTATTTTTCAATTGACTTTCGATTCGGCTTACTCAAGATCTAAAAGGTCTTTCTAAGGCTTGTAATGGGTCTAACTGCAAAGGTATGGTCATTTAGGCTCGGTGACTTTCATCCTCGTGAGATGTGATGTTCTCAAAACATCCTCTTCCCTTCCTTTCTCAATTTTTCTTCTAGTGCTCATAAGTCATCCTATTATTCGTTCTATATGTATTGCTTGGAAACCCAGTTTCTTTTGCACTTTTATTCCACGACTTTCTTTTTCTTTCTTTTCTTTCTTTTCTTTCTCTTTATTTTTCTCTTTCTTTTTATATGGAGGGTTTCCATTTTGTTTTGCAATACAATAGGTTCAGGAGACTTTCTTGCACTTCTTGACTTTTCCTTTTCACCACACCCCCAACTTAGACTTTTGGCCTAAGTTGGCTATTCACTAAACACATCTCAAGAGGATTATAGGAAGTAGATGAAAAAAGGTCTAAGTTTCATCAAGTTTCTTCCAAAGGAGGATAGGCTCAAGGGGTGTTCAAGAGAGTTTCACACGCTCATGGGTAGGCCACAAAAAGAGGTATATGTTAAATTGGTTCACACTTTTCAAAAGTTGCCTAAGATCATCTCAAGAGTACACCTTTCTAAATCAATCAGACTAACGGGGCAAATTTTAGGTTTATTCATTCATGGTTCAAAGTAAGCTAATCACACGAGGCATCGATACTTCAGTCAAACAAGATTAGACACGTTCGCTAGTGTGCAACGGTCCTCACAAGAAAATCAATTTGATAAATGGCTAGTCACAACGAGATGCAAAGAGTGCACATATTGTTTATGTAACTTCATGTGGCCTCGTCGTAGCCGTGCATTCATGTTTGTTCAATTGGGAGCACTATTCAAGTCATTGGTATAGATCGAAACCAAGACTCAAATTTTATTTTATTTTTGCAAAAGAACAGCCACTTCAACACAAGAGGTCGCAAAAAAATTTTGGAAGGACCAAAATTATTTTCAATTAGAATAACAGGAGCAATGAGCTCAAACATCCACAAAAAGAAACAGTATTTAAAACACAGTTTAGAGCAAACCAAATGACCCAATTTCATGCGCAAAACAGCAAAGTATTCACACAAACAAAAAGGTGAGCCTCACCCCACCCAATGAGAGAATTTGTCCTCAAATGCAAGTAAACAAAAATATACCAACAAGTAAGATAGGAAAAGACAACACGAGAGAGGTAAGGAAGGGTCCTGTCTATGCAGTCTCTCTGTCTGTTGGGGCATCAATGCCCGGTGCATCTTTCTGAAGTAAAACAATGGTCCCTGGAGCATTGTCATTTTGGTCTCCACTGTTTGCCTTTGCCTTAGCCTCTACAGCAAGATTTGTTGGAATCATCTGATCTATCTCCTGAGTTGCTCTGAAGGCATGTATTGCATTAACTAAGCTCCGATCACATAGGCGGACATTAAGATCAAAAGGAATTCATCTCTTTTCCGTAGCTTCCTTGGTGTACTTTCTTTGCCTGGCCATCTCGGCTCTCTTTTCCTCTTTTCTAAATTCTCATGCTCTTACATGCCTGGGTAGGTCATATCTCCCGGCAACTTTTGGTCTAGTCATTTTTGCAACCACTTCGAGGATAAGCTAAATAGTAATTCAAATAAGAGCAAAACTGGTGTTTCTATGTGCGTAAATTGATGTACCCATGATACAAAAGGGGTGGGAGAAAGGCGAATAGGGGCTCTTTCGACGAGCCGCCGGGTGTATTATGCGAACCAAACTGACCGCCGAAAATCACAGTTTAATCAGTACTTAAAAATAGAAGAAAAGAACGAGATGGGACTGTTAGGCAAACTGCTGAACAATTCGGCGACGTTTGCTTATTTCGCCAATCAGCTCATTTTGTCCATTATCAACCCCGCCTTTCAATTTTTCGCCCAGCAACCCCAGTTAATGTAACCACGCATATATAACTCAATTTCAGCAAAAACACATAGAAACTTCTATTCCCACCATGTAACAATTTAACTCAAAGTATAGCTAAGTGGAAATTCCTCGAATCATACAACAGATACCACTTCACAATCGAAAATATTTGTAACCTCAGTGACTCAGAGACTCAGCAGAGGTTTAACACTTTAGTCATTAGGCAAATGAGTGCAATTTAAATATTTTTACACGCGATGTTCAGACTGCTAACCTTTGATGTTGAATAGTTGCTAATGAAATGCTAGGCAGCAATGCAATCCAAATCCGTGCACAAATCAATGAGCCACAATATTCCAGTAGTGCAATAAATATAAAAATTGAATGCAGGTGTGAATTTGGTAGGTCAAAGAAGTAAGAGAAAATGAGTGACAAAGGACTTTTAAACCTGTGGCTTGCAAAAACCATCCAGTTCTTGCCTATTCGGAGATATAAATCGAGTTCGCCTAATTATTCAACGACACGCCAAATGTTTAATTAGTTCACCAAATGTCACAGGATCTGCAGCTCCTGTGAAGATTCCAACGGCGGTCTACAACGCAATTGCTGACATGGTCGGCGATGCGCCACAACTCTTTTCGAGACCGTCGAGTTGCACAGGGTTTTGGCTGACAATGCCTTGTGTTAGCCAGCGGATAGAACCGTGTTCACCAATCTTTTCAGCGATCCGCCAATTGGACTTGTTGCTTGCCTTCATATCCTCTTTCAGTCATCTCCCTCGTTTCAACCTATACAAACAACACACCATTATTTTCTTAAGGTAAAACAAAGTAAGAAAGGGTTTTGGGTTGCCTCCCAAACAATGTCTTAGTTAACGTCGTGGCACGATACAAGTCAGCAGTTATTCTTCATCCTCGGATTTGCCCATGTGGTAATTAGACGAATCCTCGACAAATGGTGGGTAATGGCCTGATATCAAATGGTTGATTTGAGCATCCTGCAGCTGGATGGTCATGGAGTGAGAGACTGATGCTTCATTTACCATTGCGATATTTTCCTTCATCTCATTCAACATCTCCTCGTGTGCCTTCATTTACTTTTGAATGAGTGAAAGAGCTTCATCTCCTTGCACATATCCTTGCTTCTTCCCATGACTACACTCACGGAGGGAGTGGTACTTTTCTTAACCCATGGTTTGTACTTCCAATTCTATGACTCGGTTGGACAGATCATCCAAATGGGTAATTAGTTCCTCCTACTCCTACTTCTTTTTGGCTTCTTTTTTTTTTGGTTGCTACCATGCCATCAAGGAGATTTTCGACGACTTCATAGTGATGGAATAGCATCCCCCCATCGCAAATATGATCGGCTATGCTTCAATTCTCGGGTCCAAGACCCTATAGAAGCACTCCAATAGTGCATTATCCGTCATCCCATGAGATGGGCATGGTTGCAGCACTACTTGAAACTTCAGCCACATGTCCTAAATTGTTTCATCCCCTACCTGTTTAAATATTAAGAGGTTATCCCTAAGGTTTAGTAGTTTCAGCAGGGGATGATTCGTGTGGTATCCATAATGATCATCCATCGTTTGTTCACTGCGGTGATGTTCAAACAATCAAAGAAAAACTACAACAAAGGTTAGTAAAGCAAAAACTACGGAAAATAGAAATTCTTGCCAATTTTCCTTGGGATTACGTACAATCAAAAACTCAAAGAAAAACAAAACTAAGAGTAAAGTTAATAATCTACGATTAATAAGACGGAAATTCTAGTGAACTAAAAATTCTCAAATAACACCACTCCCTGGCAGCGGCGCCATTTTGATGCTTATCATGACCAACAACACTGACCTACGGTATGAGTGTCTACAATCGTCGATAATATAGTAACCCAACCAAGGGTTGGGATCGTGTCCCAAGGGAGCGACTTTGAGAATTGATAGAAAAATAAAATTACATTCTAACTAGTCGTAGCTAAAGATATTAACGAACAAAAACATAGTAAATAAAAGGGGATGACACGAAAGTATCAAATATCAAATGGGGCTTTTGTAACAAGTGATAAAACAGCAAAATAAACAAGAAAATTAAGTATGGGGAAAGGTTCTTGGGATGTGACCGCCATACAAGTTGAGATAAATCGTTGGATACATGCTTTCAATAGGAAATTTGCAAGACAATAGTGACTAGGCTAAGCTTTAAATGGAAATAAGTTCCCTCTCGGGCAACTTACCCCGTTTCAAATGCGTTCCTCTCGGACACCTATTTGCTGCATGAAGACCAGCCTACGCCTTACCCCACTCACTCTCTCGAGCTGAGTGTTAGGATATGGGACTCGGGCTCACCCTCTCGGGTTGAACCTCATGTTGACCCACTCCTTAGGCTATCAGTCTAGTGGTTTTGGTTTCGCGACCTTTCTCTCGGGCAAGCCGAAAACACATGGGTGGATTTTTATTTGCAACTACAAACCCTTTAGATTAAACCACAACCATTAGGTGAAATCACCATTAACATGCATCTAACCTATCAGCAAACAAGACCCAACAAACATATCAACCCATATTTGCTTAATCACACTCCAAGAATGGGGGGTTTTAGCCACACATCAAGAAATAAGAAATTATACCTAACATAATAAAGAAATAAACTAGGTATAAGAAATTAAACCTTGAATTAAGCTATGGAAGAAGAATAAAGAAGTCCCACTTCCAACTTGGGGAAGATGAACTCCTTTCTTCAAGTCTCCGCAAAACCCTCTCCAAACTTGAGGGAGAAATACAGAAAAATACTATAGACTAATAATAATTTTTTACTCTAAAATGTTCCACACTAAGACTACAATTCTAACTAGTATTTATAGTTTTCACAGATTGTGCTGCGGATGATTGTTCGGCGACATTAGTCGAGATCGCCGATGAACTCGGCGATTCTCCTTTTGGTCAGTTCATCGCCTTCAGTGTTTTGCCTTTAGCATCCTAGCGTTCTGGATCATTGGGCGGTGTAGTACTGCTTCGTGGAACTGATCGGCGACTCACCGACTGCTCCTTTCCTCGCCTTTTGATCCACTTTCTTCAAGGCTTCGTATATTGGAACGAAGGGCGGTTCATGTCGTTTCGGCAACTCGCCAAGTTGAACTTGGCGATCCGTAGGATTCCATTTCTTATTCTTTTCAGCCCTATTTGCTTCATTTTGCGCCTATGTGTTTATGCTTCCACTAAAACTTCAAATACCTGAAACTTCAGCATTTTAATCAGGTTTTGAGATAAAAAAAGCATTCAAGGACATAAAATATAGCCCTAAATGAGTCCAATTTGTGGACTCATCAACAGCTCACATAGTCTTATATGTCTGTTAAAGGTTAAACTCCCACAATAATGAAATAAGGTTACTTCAAGAAGTATCTCACATGTGACTTAAGATGATGTCTATTTGCATAGACCATGTTTTGTGACTTATGTCCTCTATATCCTTTACATTCATGATTTAGCTTGTTCATTGCACTTTATGAAAATGTTTCTTTTCTCATATTTTCAAATGTTTTAGGCATGGCTATCATACTTGATACATTTTTTGTAATAACGCATACTCTTGCCTACATTTCCCCAAATATAGGGACTGACCTTACAGATTTGCACTTCCGTGGCTAGGGATATTATATAGAAGATTGAAGTTTGGTGAGTCCTCATATTCCAAGGACCGAGCTTGATTCCCCTTTTGTCTTTACATTCAGTTTTGGGAACTTGATGTACGGACTAGGCCCCGATATACTTTTATGTACTAGATGGATTTGAGACGATGTTAGATTTCCGTTTTTCTCTATAAAACTCTTATATGTTGAAACTATATTTTAATCTCTTTATTCTTTTTTTTGTATGATGAATGCTAAGTGGCTTGTATGGGTCCTCTCGGGGTCCTATGCGCCATGTTACGCCTAGGGGTCACCTTGGGTCGTAACAACCTCTCACACTGTGGCTAGTTGATCTTTTTGCACTCAAAAATTAGTGAGTCCTTATGATTAGAAGAATGAGACATTTTATTGCTTACTTTATTTATTATTTTAGACTTTGTATATGATGTATAGGTTACATTACAACCACTTCCTTATAATATAATAAATGGCTTGGTGTGACTATCTTAGACTATTGCTTTTGTCAAACATTTTTATGGTATAAGACAATCTCTTTTGAAATATTTATTTCTATTATCTTGTATGATGTATGCTAAGTGGCTTGTGTAGGTTCTTTTGGGTTCTATATTGCATGTTACGCCTAGGGTATACTTAGGGCCATAAAATCTACCAACTCAAAAGTCACGTTATGGAGCTGATGGAACTGACAGAATTCCATTTTGAGACTCGTAGCTCTAGTTGTTACCAAAAACTATTTTTAACAACTCTAACTCTCAAAAAATTTAGAACTTCCAAAAATTATTATTTTACGATCAAATTTCAAAACAAACATCGTAAATTGATCAAACAATACTCGGGAAAACTATCGGGATGCGTAAAATTGTAATTTTCCAAAAGATTCCAAAAATGATCTTCAAGGTCATTACACAATCATTTGTAAAAGGCTTTGTTCAAAAATTGTTAATTTCATGAAGTTTTATGGTATTAAATAAATTTCAAAGTATTTTATTAGTTTATGCATTACTAATTTTAAATTGGGTGGTTAGAGTTCTTCCATGTAGGTGTTAGAGTACATGCTCACACGGCCTGGTGGATTGGGTTGTGACAATATCAAGTACATAAGATGTAAATAAAAGTTAGGCTACAACATTTGTTATCATTTTCTTGGACAAGCTTCTTACATAATTGTATAAGCAACAAAAAAATCAACAAAGAATGGCTACATGTATATGTTATATATCGATATTGTATTTGTATAAATAGTATATAATCATGTATGTAATATCTCTACTTATATACATATACGCTGCTTATACAATATTTATACATTACAACGTTCATATTCCTTAACAATCTGAATTGTTTTTCATTATCAAGCAACTAACATATCTTCTAAATAGTCTTAAATTTTATATTTGATCTCCTCTAGATGTTTCGAGTGTTTTAGCAATATATTGTGGCTCTTTTTTTTCTTTTTTTCTCTCTCTTACTCTTTCTCTCTCTATACTCTCTACTTATGCACTCTCTCTCTATCTATTTCTCAACAAAGTAAAAAAACTAGACTTCTATCAAAGATCAAAGAACTAAGATTTACATTTTCATTTATATAAAAGGTAGTACTAGTTTTATAGGTCGGGGAATAGGGGCTGCTCAGTTTGCTGAAAATGTAGGTTAATTTCTCATTTTTTTTGTTTTGGTGTTGTCGGTAATTCTCATTCTAGTGATCATTATATTAACAATCGTAATCATACCTGATGAACATTTGAAGATATGAAGATTTGAATATATAAAAATATGAGTATTTGAATAGAATAACCTTCAGTTTTAATTTAATTTATGTATTCTTTATTCTATTTTCCGCAATAAGTAAATCAGTTCTTTGGATTTGCATGACAACAATATTCATCATCAATATGTCGTAGATGTAGAACAATTATAGGAATGTGATTCTTAAAGAACCGGATACGGATATCCTTTAACAAAATTGAATTTTTAGACTCTTGTCATTACGAAAGATATGTGTGTTCTTTAAGTTGCAATCTATGTATTTGTATATGAACTTTCTCTAGAAAATAAAAGGCATAGACATCATTTAATAACTGAAAGAAATTAATTTTTGCAGTCTAAAAATTTATTCGAATTGCTACCTCATGAATATGATTATTATTGGCAAGAAAAAGAGGGAAGATAGAAATTGTATTGCATTTGAACGTAGAACAAGTGGTTCATCTGTATTTTATTTAAAGAAATTATGATAGTACTACTTTATGCATGTGATTAGTTTCATCTTCTTCTTGCTAAATTAGCTCTTCGTGATAGTTTCAACAAATTGTTCCAGGGATATGAAGATTTAAATATATAAGGATTTGAAGATATCATTTTTTTAAAATTGTATGAAAATTGAAATAATGTCTGCAATATGTATTAAAAATGTATTTTTTTTATATTATAAGTGTCTTATAAATTATTTTGGTTAGTATCACTAAAAAGAGAGTGATGCTTGCAATATGTATCATAAATGTATTGTTAATGAACAAAACATGTATTATATGTGTTTTATAAATTATTTTGATTTGAATCACTAAGAAAAAGAGTGATGTTTTCAATATGTATTAAAATGTCAAATGACTATATTATAAATGTATGGTAAGTGTGTTACCTAAATTATTCTAGTTTGTATCACTAAGAAGTAAAGGTGGGCATAATTATTGAAGAGTCAAAAACTCAAACCGAACCAAACTAATTTGATTCTTCCATTTTAGTTTTTCAAATCTGTTTTAGTTCCTTTTAAAAAAAAAGTTTGATTCGGTGCTCGGTGTGAGAGTCGCAATTCTTTGGTGCACTGAAGACCTAAACATTTAGTAAAGATTTTCAAAATGATATTTTCAATTACATCTAACTTATATTTTGGCCCAAAAAATTTTGAGTCCCAAGCACATTTGACCTACGCCCATTTGTCCTATTATGTATTCTTAAATTATGCTTGCCTTATTTCGAGATGTAACAACAAGGGTAACAATGCTTCAACTTCCGCTTCTATGTCCATTAAATCTCAAGACAACTTTGAGAGCCCTTAATCTAACCTATAAGTAAAAATCTCAGCTCAATAGTGAGTTGAGGTTGGTATCTCCGGGGACCTCAATCTCAATTCTCAATTCTCAACTCTCATTCTCACAACTTCTTGAGAGCCTTCGTGTTGGGTATTAATTGCCCTGAGTTTCTTACCATAAATAGGTTTTCCTTTTAGGAAAAGGTTTAGGATTGGCTCGTCCTTTTCTTGTAAGAAAAGGTTTAACACTCTATAAATATAGAATTTGTGGGACACAAGTTTGATACGTTATCACTTGTTTGAACATCCCATGTATTCTGAGTGAATTGGTTGAGGTTAATTCTCTTTATATTTTGAAATCCCATGTTTATATAGTGGATTTCTCATCTCCTTTGTGGATGTAGGTCGATTGACTGAACCACATTAAATTTGTGTTTTTTGGTATATTTCTCATTTGTCTTCTTACTCATGGTCTTTAGAGGTTTTCTTTGCTAGCTTCCGCATTACACCTGCTTATTGTCGGTCCTAACAAGTGGTATCAGAGCCAAATTCAATGATGGAGTCAGGTCAAATTGTTGAATCATGGAGCCAGGTTTAGTGGTTCAATAATCGATTATTGAACTAGGTTAAAAATTAGGTGTTCATCTTGGCGGGTATAGTTCTAGCCGCAACCTTTTTTACAGTAATGAAGATTTTTGTTGGAGAAATTGTTTTTGGAAGGTTCTATGTGCTGAGACATAGATTTGAGGAGGATATTATGGAGAGGAGAAGCAAATCGTTGAAGATTATTTGAAGAACATGGACAAAAATTTTTTATCAAAAATTCTGGCCAAGGAGGAGATTTTTTTGGTATTAATTGCCCTAAGTTTCTTACCATAAATAGGTTTTCCTTTTAGGAAAAGGTTTAGGATTGGCTAGTCCTTTTGTTGTTGGAAAAGGTTTAAGACTCTATAAATATTGGCTTGTTCCTTCTAACTTAATTAGCATTCACAATGTAGTCCTAGGGGCTTTGAGAGCTTTGGTTAGGGGTAGAATTTGTGGGACACAAGTTTGATACATTATCACTTGTGTGAACTTCCCATGTATTTTGAATGAATTAATTGAGGTTAATTCTCTCTATATTTTGTACTCTCATTTTTATATAGTGGATTATTCATCTCCTTTGTTGATGTATGTCGATTGGCCGAACCACGTTAAATATTTGTGTCTTTTGGTATATTTATCGTTTGTCTTCTTACTCATGGTCTTTCGAGGTTAGCTTTGTTAGCTACAGCATGAAACCTAATTGTTTTACGATCCTAACATTTCACTCTAAGTCAGAATTGTTGCAAGCTGTTGCAAAATGTTTAGATGTTGCATATAGGGGTATACATATTGCACATCATCATTGATTGCTGCTAAATGTTTTAAGGATTTTTGGTGTCTTATACTTTAATAATTTGTTTCTTGTTTTATTTCTTATTTGCATCGAAAATCATTTTAAAATATCAAATCACATTGAATTGAAGTTTAAAAAAATTAAAGTGCACTGAATTAGTTTGGTTTTATGTTTGATACACACTTTTCCAAAATTAAAAATCCAAAAATTGAATCGAATCAAATTTCGATAAAATCGACAAAAGAATTGAATGTCCACCCCTATTAAGAATGGAGTAGAGTCTGCAATATGTATTATAAATGTATTATTCATGAATAAAACATGTATTATACATATCTTATCAATTATTTTGATTTGTATCGCCAAAAAAGGGTGTTGTTTGCAATATGTATTAAAATATGTTTGTATTATAAATGTATTTTAAGTGTGTTACCTAAATTATTTTGGTTGGTATCACTAAGAATGAGATATGTCTACAATATGTATTATAAATGTACTGTTCATTATTTAATACAATTCTAATACAAATGTGATACAATTCTGAAAACTTCGTCTTCTTCGAGTTTGAATCTAATATTCTCCTAAAATCAATTCTAAACTTAATCAATCCCTCTTAAAATTGAGATATAAATTTCAACAGACATTTTCAATTGTTTGCAAGAACAAACAATCCAAAGTGATCACAAATTTGTAAAACCCTAATAATTTATTCAAATCTTGAGGTGTATTAATGGCCATTAATGGTGAACCCTTGATGTTGTAACTTTAGAGATTTGAAATCCTTGTTTGCACAGGAGCTTATACAACTTTTGGATCGTTATATTTTTCCCCTTGTTATTTTGGGATGAAAATCGTGAAACGTGATTGAAAATCTATTTGAAGAAATTAAAATTTAAAGATATTTCCTTGGAGGAAATTTAGAATAAGGAGTGGAGGAGGAGGAGTAATCATGAATCTGAGGAAAAAGAATTATAGAGAAAGAGAGACAAACAAACAGATATGAAGATGGGTTCTTTGGAATCCTGTACTAATTTTAATTTCAAAAAAATGTTATATTCAATTAAAAAAATTATATTATCATAGATGATAAATATTTTCTTAACATAGCATAGGGATAATTACATTCGATCAATTTGATTACCAAAACAATGGTCAATTTCTTCTCCACCTTCTCCTTCTTCTTCTAAATCTTCTTTTTATGCTAAAATTTGTTGTACTGTAAACATGAATCGTTTCAAGCAAATCATATATCAAAAGACTCGAAACATCGAGAGAATTTCATATCTTAATTTTGGAACTATTTAGAGGTGACTTTGAATTGATCAAGATTGAATAGTTGATGTATATTCCATGTATAGTTAAGTTATATTCAGTTTTTTGAGTGTATCATAGTGTATATTCAGTGTATAACTCATGTATAGATAAGCTATATTGTATAGTCAATGTATACTTTCTAAAACGTTTGTATAACTTTAAAGTTCACTAATTAGACATTGCAACCTATAACAATTTTATGTAATTTTAAATTCATAATGTGTCAAAAGAAAAGGAATTATTGCTTTAATTACACATGAAAATTATATTTTTCGACTAGTTTTTAACATATATCACTCTTTTTGGGACGAATAAAAAGGCCTCTCCTTTTTAAGTAGAAAAGTTATTCATAACATAAGAGAATAGTGAGTCAGAGCTCGTTTAGTAGTTGGTTAGAGTTATGAATATATTGGTAATGAGTGAATCTATGTAATATTTTATGCATGAATTAGCTACACCATCTTTTATCCTGCATAAAATAATATATAGATTCCCTCGTAACTTATACATATATTAGTTATGCAAGTTTTAAAATTGTCGATCAAACTAAATATTAATTTTATACATAAATAAACCTATTTTCTAGGGAAAATGGTCAAAATTATCTCTCAACTTTTATTTGATAGCTAGTTTTATCCTTTGTTATACTATCCGACCATTTATATTCCCACCATTATGAAACTTAACCCCCATACTCCTCAATTGGATGGAAAACCCCAAATTAAGTGAAATTACCCTATTTCAATTGAAATTATCCCATTCTTTATATGAACCCCAACCCAGTCCATTATACTAAACCAGGAATATTTTCAAAATAGGAGCATTTTAGCATTTAATAGGACTACTTCGCTACACTTTCAATATTTATTAAAAAAATTATATTTTAGTTTGCTATGGGTCTGGTTTATGTATTTTTTTATTTATTTAACTTAAAATAATATAACTAAGAAATAACAAATTAGAGAAAATCAAGGGAGAGAATATTTCAAACTCAGTAAATTGCTGAAAATCCTAATTACTTCCATTACAAAAGAATATGAGATCCAAAATAGGTTATTCTCTTCCTTTTTCCTAAAATTCCAAATTTGACTCTAAATTCTCTTCCTTGTCCAAATTGTGATTGTTTTATTTTTACTAGAAACGTCTCTAGTGCGTCATTATTTGGCCTTATCTTTCAAAAATAATTATTATTATGAAACTCTATGATAATACCTTATAGTTTTATCTGTCGAATTGGAATTTTTTTAATTTACAAAGTTGAACACCTATAGTTTTATCTGTTGCTTGGCATACCTTTATCATGGTGTATATTTTTTCCAAAATTTTGTATCTTTTTTAAATCATATTAATCTCAAATGTATACTATTTGTATTTGTATTCATTCTAGTTTTCATGTTGTATTTTGTATACTAAAACTTGTATTTCTTTATTAGTTTGTATTCATTCCAATAGGTATGCCTAATGAACCTTGTTATGACCCGGTCAATCATTTTTTAAAAAAATCATGAATTGACCATTTTTCCCCTCTTGATATCAACCCCGAGTCTTTTATGTTTGATATGAAAAGTTGATTTTGAACTTTGAGTTAAAAGATGAGAATTTGGTAAGTTTTGAGTTTTAAAGGCTACGTTGTTAGTAAAGTGGTTTTGAGGGTTTTTGGACTTTCGACTGTCCGAATGAAATTTCATTGATTTCATTAGTCCCGAAATGTGAAATTTGGTCTGGTAGAGTCGTCAATTTCAGGTTCTGAGGCTTTTTGAGGATTACAGGTCCTAAGTTGTGAAATTGTGGAATTTTATCCTTTAGGTTAACTTTGGTCAATATTCGTGGGTTCGGATACACGGATCAAAAATTCGAAAGTTCCATTGGATTTGGAGGATGATTTTAGGCTTGGGTGAGGTCTTGGTTGATTTTTGAGAGGTCCCGAGCTTGTTTTAGCCTTTTTAGGCGTGAGTTAGTTTCTTGTGGTTCTCACATATGTCAGGTCAAGGAGACCTCATGTTTGTGTTCTAACGGTTCCATTGAGTTCAAAACATTGAGTATAATATATGTGCACATGTGGTTTGTGTGCACAGGGTTTTGAACGAATCTCGAGGGTCTTTTCGATATCTTTTTTTTGCTGATATTGTTTTGTTGTTGCAGTGTTCGCTTGAGCGGAACACATTTCACTTTAACGACAATCCTTTAAGCGGAACCACGTTTGCAAAAGTGAGATTGGTCATTTCGGTGGGGTTTGCTT
The DNA here is from genome assembly GCA_029582605.1 of Solanum gracilifrons. Classification (NCBI taxonomy): domain Eukaryota; kingdom Viridiplantae; phylum Streptophyta; class Magnoliopsida; order Solanales; family Solanaceae; genus Solanum; species Solanum gracilifrons. The sequence goes on from JAJOOH010009219.1 coordinate 29,620, forward strand.
AAGCCGAACCTGGTTCGCAAAAGTGAGGACCCCAGGTTTTGCAGGGTTTGCTTAAGTGAGGACGTGGTTCGCTTAAGCCACACTTGAGAGGGTTTTGCTGCCATTTCAGGGTTTAATCCCCAATTCACCATTTTTGAGTTTTAAAAACTTTGTGGAGGCGATTTAGACCTGGTTCTCGAGTAAAACCTTTTGGGTAACATTTCTAAACTCTACATCTTTGATTACCCATTATTAGTATTGAATTTATGAGTTTAAATCAATATTTTGGGTTGATAAATAGGGGGTTCTTCATGAACTTGAGTTTTGAAGCAAAAATGAGTTTTTGAACTGATTTTAAGTCCATTTTTAAACAATTTTCCCTAATGATTTCCTAAATCCTTGAATAATGTTTTCAAGTATTATTTTCCAGACTGAAACCTTAATTTTAGAATTAGATTTTGTGTTGATTGACCCACCTTTCAAGAGAATTGATGTGAATATTGTTGTTTCCAGAAATTTATTTCGTATACTTGTTTGTGCATAGATTGTATGGCTTTGGAAGTTATTCGAGAGGGGAAGACTCAACTATTGGAGTGATTTTTAATTTATTTAAAGCAAGTATCTTCCTAAACCTTGTAATTTTGTTGAATTCGTATGCTATCTTTGTTGCTTGTATGTTGGGAGTAATGGGAATGAAGTAAAGGGTTAAATAGTTCTTTTCTTTTTTTTAAATGAACAAAAAAGGGGTTGAAATGAAAAAGGTTATGTGTTGAACATGATGATGTGTTTTTCCTTAATGTAACTCTTATTGATTGATTGATGATATGCTTAAAAGCATGATTGTGGACTTGAATTGTATAATTGTTGTCTCTTCTATGTGGTGTGATATTGTTTACATGCATTGATCGTTAAACACAGTGATGAGGCATGTAATGATTATGAGGCCGATGTCTTTGTCGGCAAGTGTTATTATGCCAAGATCTTTGTTGTTAAGAGTATGATTTGGCCGAGGTCATTACCAACGAGTGTTTAGATGCCGAGGTCATTTCTGACAATGGTTATACAGCTTATGGGAAATGGTTCCGGCATGAGATTGATTATTGTGAGTTGATGTAATTAATGCTTATGCATGACTTGCTTGATACTTGAGATTGATGTACTCGTAGTGTGTGACTGAACAACTTGGTGTTGAGGTTGACTTATTTGATTTGTTATTTGTTGAACTATGGTTATTGAACTGTGAATATTGGGTCCTTGAGCCGTGTATGGTAGAATTGCTAGGTTGAGTTGATATCTGTGCAGGTTGTAGGTTGAGGAGGTTCGTTTGGAGAGTTGGCGGTATTCATTTTCAAGCTAGTTGATTTGCTTAGTAAGTTGTTTGTTGATTACTTGATGAGTCCAAGATTTGGACTCATTTGGGGATTTATTTAGATAGATTTAGTGTCCTCGAATGCGTAATTTGTGCCATAAACTGACGATAAAACCTTGATTTTCAAGTATATGGATTGAGGAACAAAGAAAGGACACTAACATGCAAAAAGGAACAAAACAAACTGAAGAATTGAAGAAAGGCAAGCCTGGTTATCGCCAAGAGCGTTTGGCGAATCGCCGAAGGGCTAGCTCCACCGCCGAAAGTTCCAGTGTGCCAGCCCTGAGGGAAGAAACCAAGTCAGTGACAAAAAGGATCAGCCGGCACATCACCGATTAGTTCCACGAAGCTAAGATAGATCACCCAAAGTTACAAGCCTTGAGGATGATGAATACCAAGACCAAAAGGCGATGAAAGAGATCAAAGGATAGCTCGTCGAGTGGTTCGGCGAGTGATTTAACGTTTCAAGCACACCTCATCCAATTTTAGGTGTTCAACGATCGTAAATCAATATAAAACCCAACTAAATGAGTTGGGGTCGCATCCCACAGGGAGCGGTATGTGTTTTAAATTCAATTAGGAAGTGCAAACGTGGTTTAATCAGCCATAGGAATAGAAATTATCGATTAAAGACATAATCAAGTAAAAGGAATGACACAAATGTCAGATGGGCATTTTGGTTTTAGTTATCAACTACAAACAGTCACAAAAACTTTGAATTAACAATAAGGAGATGGGTTCTTGGGATGTGATCGATTACAGACAAATATAGGCATATGGGTAATTGCAACTATTAGTAAATAGCTAATTATTAGTGAGTAGGCTAGACTATAAGGGAGATAATTTTCTCTCAAACAATTACCTCGAATCATGTGATTTCTTTCGAACATCAACAAGCAAGACAATTAAGAGTAGCCCACACCTTAATCCATTCACTCTCTCGAGCTAAATGTGTGGGATTAGGTTTAGGATTTACTCTCTTGAGCTAAACCCATGTCAACCCAATACCCACAAACCATCAATCAATAATCTTAGTTTTAAAACCTCTCTTCGAGCAAGCCAAGAACACAAACATAGAATTGCATTTGCAACTACAATTCTTAAATTAAACCACAATTAATGATTAAACTCACTTTTAAATAACATTTAAACTAACAATTAGCAATACCCATAAACTAATTCAGCCCATAATCACATGATGACACCCCGAGAATTGGGGTTTTAGCTAGACATTATAAAAATGTAAAAACAGTTACCAAATTGATTATCCATTAACTGGGTAAGAGTGATTTTGTCTTTACAATGCTCCAATTTGATGAATCTTAGAAACCCACTTCCAAATTCTCAAAAGTGAATTTCTTTAATCCTTCAAAGCTAAGGAAAACTCTAGAGAAAACTGTCTCAAAATGTCTAACTTCTCAAAAGATCATCAAAAGATACTAAAGTATGATAAAATATATTAATTGATACTAAACTAAATGTTCAAAAATGTATTTATAGTCGCCAAAAATGTGCTACAAACAGGCATTCGGCGAAGTAAGTCGGGTTCGCCGAACCACTCGGTGAGCCGCCCTTTGATCTCTTCCATCACCTTTTCGCCTTGTCATTCAGGATCCTTGGGTTCTGTAAATTTGGGCAATCTACCAGAAAAATGGAAGGTCAGTGATGCGTCGATAGCTCCTTCTTGTCGTCGATTTGGTTTCTTCCCTCAGGGATGGCACACTAGAACTTTAGGCGGTGGAACTGGACATTCGGCGATTCGCAAAATGCTGATCACCAGTCTCGCCTCTCTTTAATTCTTCAATTTATTTTGTTCCTTTTTGCATGTTAGTGTACTTGCTTTTTTCCTCAATCCATGTACCTGAAAATTAAGGATTTTTCATTAGTTTATGGCACAAATCAACCATTTGAGGACACTACATCTATATAAATAAATCCACAAATGAGTCCAAATCTCGGACTCATCAACACCCCCAACTTAAACTTTTGTTTGTCCTCAAGTAAAACTCAAGTTCAGCAGTTCAAAAAGGATGTCTCAAACATTGCTACAAAAGACTCAACATGAATGCACACAACAAGACTCAACTACTCATGCAATGATCAATTGTGCACTCAAATATTCAAGTTGTGACTCGTCATTACCAAATATGCTCAATTTGACAATACTCACTTCAAATGCAAGTTCAAGCTCAACAAAGGTACTCAATTGCCCTCACAACAAAGATGATTCCTTAATCATACAAAGTTCTTCAACAATTTAAAGTTTCGGAATCACAAATGACTCTCACACTCACAAAGATGAACACATGCATGACTTCACCCATAGGTTTGCCCTTATTTTCAAATCAACATTAGGTTCAGCTCACTCAAGATCACAAAGGTCTTTTAAAAGCTTGTAATGGGGCTGAGTGTAAAGGTATGGTCATTTAGGCTCAGTGGCTGCTATTCTTATGAAATGTGGTCTAAACATCACTTTCTTCCTTTTCTTCAATATTCTAATCAAGCTCATAATTCACCCCATTATTCAAATTCATATGGACTACCGGATACCCCATTTCTTTTGCCACTTTCACCACTTTATTTCACAACTTTTTCATTCTTTTTCTTTTTGCTTTCCTCTTTTCTTTCTCTTTTTTTTTACATGGAGGGGTTCAATCTTTATCAAGCTCATTGCTCAAAGGGTAATTTTTCACACTTCTTGATTTGCCTTCTCTTTCACCACACCCCCAACTTAGGCTTTTGACCTAAGTTGGCTATTCAAACAAACCACACTTCATGAGAGTTATGGGTGAATGGATAAAGAGGGGTCACAATTGCTCAAGTTTCTTCCAAGAAGAGGATAAGGCTCAAAGGGGTTCAAGCAAGATTCACACATCTCACAAGGTTGGCCATAAAAAGAGGTATATTGTAAAATTGTTTCACTCGTCAAAATTGTTGCCTAAGATCATTTCAAGAGCTTGCATCACTTAGTCAATTGGACCAACGGGGCAAATTCTAGGTGTCACCACACACAATATTCAAGGTAAACTCATCACACAAGGCATTGGCACCAAAATACAAACGAGACTCATTCGAGATAGTGTGCATTTTCATTACAAGAGACTTCATTCGATAACCGGCTAGTCACAACAAGATGCAAAAAGTTCACACATTTTCTATGTAACTTCATTTGGCCTCATTGTAGCTGCGCATTCATTTTGTTCAATTTAGAGAACTATTAAAGTCATCAGTATTGATCATAACCGATACTCAAATTCGCACAAGAACAACCACAATCACACACAAAAGAGGTGGAATATTTTTTTCAAAATGGGTCAAAAACCATTTCCATTCAAAACAAGGAGCCACAAGCTCAAATATCCACAAGATAGAATCAAAACACAGATTAAAACATAAAACCCAATATATCAAAAAAATATAATCACAAGAGGTAGGTATGTATACCTCACTCCACCTAAAAAGAAAAGTAGTTGTCCTCAAATGCAACTAAAACAATCAAAATAAAAAAGAAACAACAGAGAGGGAGGTAAAGAATGATTTTGTCTAATCAGTCACTCCGTCTGTCAGGAAATCAATGACCGGTGTCACGCTTTGATCTTGGGCATCAGTGTCGGGAGTAACAACAACATTGGCTCCACTAGAGCCTGCCATGGACGTATATGTCAACAATGTCTGAATGGCTAACTGCAATAATGTCTCCTTTAAATCAGGCAGGTCCTCATAAATGGTCGCCTCCTGAGCCTCATGTTTTTCCTCATCTGTCGCTGCCTCTGACTCAGCAGCAGACACATCATTCATACGCTCATCTCCGGTGGTAGCCAGAGGCACATCAAAACTAGACGGGACACCCTGAGCATCAGCTGACTCAAACAATGAAGTGAAGTATGTGGACTTTAGAGAGTCCACATCCTTTCTTAAATTAGAAACCTCAGATTTCAAAGTCGTCACCTCAGAAGTAACCCTATGTCCTCTCTCACAAGTCTCTACTCTCGCCATGAGAGCATCAAACGACGACCGGAGGGGTGTCAAAGCAGCTGCAATAGCCCGCTCAATCATCCAGGGAACCTCGGCCTCTAGCTGGGAAGCCCGCACATCGGCAGAATAGGCTAGGTGCCCCATCTTAAGGAGCATGGCCTGAGTAATCCTAGTGAGCTCGGAAGCAGTAGACGAACCTGGAGCCTGGGACGGAGTGGTAGCGGGTGTACCTGAAGGCCTGAAGGCCGCAGTAGGAAAAGATGCATCTGCAGGTATGGACTCAATATCAACCTCTTGGGATGCATCCACCGGAGTTGCTCTCCTCCTATCCGCCTAAACCTATGTGTACTCGGCCTTTATACGTCGAATATCAGTGGAGGATGTGGGTGTGACCTCAATGTCCCTCTTCTCATCACGAGAAACTCCAGCCCGCCGAGATAGCTCTGTAATCAGTACTAGAAAGAAAGGGAAGTTTTTCATTATTTTGCACTCATAGTCATCTCCTACTCTATAATCAGCCCTAAGTTTAACCTCTTCCTGGCTATGATCGACCCGAGACAGGCCACCTTTGGGTGGCGGAGGACAGACTCATTCTGAGAGGGCATGATGGAGCTGCTAATGAACCCGAACTAATACTGAGCTGCGATGTTCAATTCTTTCTTCTAAATGGGGTTTCCTGCCTCAATCCACCTCAGGATGGTGTCAAAAATAAGGGGAGCTAGCCAGCCCTTTAGGTCATCCAGCGTTTGTGATGTAGTCAGGCCCTCATACTCATGCTCAAACCCAGCGGCTCTGTCAAGTGTAGCATTGACAATATCGCTACTACATCCCATTGGTAACCCACATACCATCACAAATGCCACTGATCTGAAGGCGCTGGCCTTATTCTTTCCTTGGGGTACTAGAACACTGTAAACTGTATAGAACTCTCTGACCCAAGTAGGGATGTATGAGCCTCGAGGCCTGGTGAATCTGTCAAATATGTGGATCCAAAGAGTGTCCCACACCAAAGGGTACATGTCCACAACATCATCCGTGGACAGTTTCTTCTCCTCCATAATGGTCCTCAATCCCTCGGCCATTATCCTACTGATTACTCGGGGAGCGGGACCCTGAACTGGTGGTGCTGGAATCACCGTCTATGCTAGAGTTGGCACTATATCAGCAGCAGGAGGGGTAGATTCCTGGATCCTAGACGGGTTTTGATGAACTCTCGCACAAATCTCAGATCGCCGGGTCTGAAGTGGCAGGTCATCCTCAGGCTCAGAGAATAAGGCATGAGAATGAAAATAATCCCCATCACTATCTGAATTGTGCTCCCGTCTCTCAACTACGGACGCCTTGCCTTTGCCCTTGCCTCCCTTCGGAGGTGCTTTCTTGACCTTTTTATAAAAAGCAGTTGCTCTTTCATTGATTACGATTCCCTGTGCTCGTTTGCAGGGCGGCATTCCATTTTCATCCCACTTGGTCGTAGCTATTTCTTCAAAACACATCGAAAAAAGTTAGAAATAATTCAAGAAAAATATCAGAATTTAGATGCAGAAAGACTCACCAAACCAATCGACAAGTCACCAAGTAACTTTGGCGAGGCAAATCGAGCTCGCCGAAAGGACTGGCCTAAAAAATTTCTAGAAAAATGGAAGGTCGGCGATGTGAGGGGCCCTTCAGCGAAACGCCGACAACACTCGGCGAGATCAAACTTGCCCGCTAAATTTTCCAACGTGTTTTTAGGGGTTAGGGGCGCAGAAAGGGCGATCAAGGGGAAAGTTGGTGAATCTCCAAGCGGTTCAACGAGCTCGACCTAGCTCGCCAAAATTCCCAACGTGCCAAATTTCAACCTTATTTCCCAAATTTAAGCCCGCATCCCCCGAAATCAAAATCAAACTACACACTTATGCAATTAAACCCAAACCCAATCAACCCATGCCTCCGGGGTACTCAGACTTCCCCCGGTTTGGCCAAAATTATCCATTTGATGACTTTTGCCCTTAAGAATGACGTCAAACGCTCCATCATTATGATAAGTACGCCATTTAGCACAAATGGGCGTTACACAAACTTCACCCAACTAGACCCAACAAAAATTAACCGCAACCCAACAATTAACACATAAAACTCGAGAAATCAACACTTTAAGCAATTTAGGCATAATTTCGAAACTAAAATGGGAAAATTAACACATCAACTACGATTTAAACACAGGCCCAGAACACAACAACAAGATTTTACCAAATGCACTTGAGTTCAACCACTAATAAAGAGTTCGGGGTTCAGAAAACCAACCTTTTAGCCGAATGAAGAGGTTAAAATACTAGGTGGCAATGTAATCCAAATCTGAGAACGAGATCAACACAGAAAGCAACAAAAATGGGAAAATATGTAAAATAGAGTGTGGGTAAAAGTGTACGAGGCTAAAATGAGGGATTATGAAAGATTTTGAAAATTTGAACTGTTTGACTTTTTAAAACCTTTCAGTTCGTAGCCCTTTCGGTGGTATTAGTCGACCACGCCGAACAAATCAGTGATGCATCGAGTGGTGACTTACCTCGCCGAGTTTTACAAGACCTCCAATCTATTTTGGGGTCCAAACGGCGGACAAAGTCATGCTTGCTGACTTGTTCGATGAGTCACCGATTCATCCATAGGCCCGCCGAGTTTTACAAACTCCCAGTTGATATTTTTATGAGTCCAACGGCGGTCCAAGTCGGGCTCGCCGACCTCTTCGGCGAGTCACCGACTGGACTCTTTGCTCGCCAATCTGCACATTTTCAAACACATTTCACCTTTCAACATGCACAATCAACACCCGTTATTCAAAAACAAACACAAAGCATTAAAAACATAGGTTGCCTCCCAAGAAGTGCCTTAGTTAACATCGTGGCACTACACAAGTACCCATTCAAGCTTCATTCTTATGGTTTGCCATAGTGTCACTAGGCAACTCCCCTTGTTATCTTGGGTTAAGATGTGAAGAAATTTGACCCATTTAAGTCTCTAACTGCTTGATAGAGACGGAATGAGAGGTTGTTGTCTGGTTGAGAGTCGATACACCTTCCTTCATTTCCTTCAAAACTTTATCGGACCCTTCAACCTTGTTGAGAATGTGTAAGAGCATATCTTCAGTCCGGCCACCCTAAAAATATTTGGGCTTTGATGCTTATGGAGAGAAACATACCTATCATTCTCCCCTTCTCTTTCCTTCCAAGTGGCGTTACGATCACGTCAATCTCTATCACGGTCTCAATAGCCCTCATCTCTATTCCAACCTTGGTTTCCGCCCGTCCTAGGGTAGTTAACATGATAACCTCATCCTTGGTTGGCTAGGAAGTTTACTTCATTGTTGTATATCGCTTCAAACTTGGCTTCATCAGGGTTTACACCACCTACACCCACAGCATTAACACTCCTAGCACCAGCGCCCATGACTTTTTTGGCTAAGATGTGAAGTTGGGTGATCATCTTTGCCATGTTTTGGTCTCTCTCTTAATATTTTTCGATCTACTCCTTTGTCAATTTAAAAGTAAGAGGGGAGACTTGTTCCTCACGAGTGTACCATGCCCGGTTAATCTTGGTCATGCAATCAAGGAGTTGAGATTCTACTGCATAGGGTTGATGCATTAAACCACCCGGAGAAACCTGATCAGCCACCCCTTTGTTCACTGAATCAAGGCTTCTATAAAAATATTGTAGCAGTACATTATTGGGCAATCCATGAGTTGGACATTGCAGCACTAGCTTCTTAAACCTTATCCATGTCTCATGGATTGGCTCACCCTCCAAGCGCTTGAAACCTTGGATGTTGTCCAAAAGAGTCATCATCTTCGAAGGAGGGAAAAAACGCACTTGGAATGCAGTAATAAGCTCTTCCCACGAAGTGATAGAATCTCTTGGCAACTTCACCAACCACTTACTTGCCTCGCCCATCAGAGAAAATGGGAACAACCTCAACCGGACCGATTCTTGAGATATGTTCTTGAAGGAGAACAGTCCACAAACATCAACAAAATTCCTGATGTGCTCATGGGGATCCTCGTGAGCAAGTCCTCCAAACAAACCCTTCAGTTGAAGGAGCTGAAGCATGATGCTTGTGATGTGAAACACAACATTCCCTTCTGCTGGAGGCAAATGAATGACCCCAACACCACCCATTTAGACTGAGTAGTTGATGTTTAGATCATTGATATCGTTGAGGTTCCCGATATCATCTTTATGGCCCACTTGGCAACCATTACTACCGTTTAAGCTCATGTCCTCTATTTTTAACACAAACAACACAAAACCAAAACTAAAAGTAAGTAGATTCAACTACAACTAAAAGAACACAATTCAACTTCACCAAAAGAATTTCAAACAACACCACTCCCCCGCAGCAGAGCAATTTTGGTTTAACGTTTCAAGAACACCTCATCCAATTCTAGGTGTCAATGATCGTAAATCAGTATAAAACCCAACTAAATGAGTTGGGTTCAAATCCCACAGGGAGTGGTACGTGTTTTAAATTCAATTAGGCAGTGCGAACGTGGTCTAATCAGCCATAGGAATAGAAATTATCGATTAAAGACATAATCAAGTAAAAGGGGTGACACGAATTTCAGATGGAGATTTTGGTTTTAGTTATCAACTACAGACAGTCACAAAAACTTTGAATTAACAATAAGGAGATGGGTTATTGGGATATGATCGATTATAGACAAATATAGGCATATGGGTAATTGCAACTATTAGTAAATAGCTAGTTATTAGTGAGTAGGCTAGACTATAAGGGAGATAATTTTCTCTCGAACAATTACCCCGAATCAGGTGATTTATTTCGAACATCAACAAGAAGACAATTAAGAGCAGCCCACACCTTAATCCAATCACTCTCTCGATTATTATTATTATTATTATTATTATTATTATTTGAATAATTTGGTACTCTTATTGATATGGATTATTGGGATAACTCGTGGTTGGGTGATGAATGTCCTTTATGTCATTTATGTGGTCATCAAGATATTCATTGGAATGTTTGTCCAAAATCTTATTACTTTCTCCCGAACCCCTATTATGATTCTTCTGTTATTTGTGATGTTGGTAGGGGAGATGAAGCGGAGAATGTAAAACTAAAGGCGCGCAATGTGAAGTCACTTATGGAATGTACGGACATGCTTGACAAAATTAATTGGAAATTACAGTCCTAGCTAAATTAGAAGAGATTAAAACCCAACAAGGAGAAAGTTATGAAGAAACAGAGATAGTGAGCCAATCTTGGCTACAAGAACAAACTCAACTTCTAAAGTTTCATGAGTCTATCTGTGATGGTCTGACATATATGACAACCCAACTAATTGAAGGAAGAGTTGAGCTCACACAAGAAATAGATCAATTTGGTTCAGATATTAATGACTTACAGGCTCACTTGAACAAAAAGATTGAGGCATCTGAATCCCAATTACCAATTGTCGTGGATGATGACCAATTAGTGGGGTAAAAAGAGGAATTACAACCATTCAATTATACTTTATTCGTTAATATCGATATTGAGAAAGATTACAAAAGTGAGAATATTGTAAATAATGTTGCTTTGGAGTTGAGGCATTTTGAATCTCATTCAAAACACTTTTCTATATCATCTGAACTAATGGATGAGTGTATAGATGAGGTACAAGTCCCATACATCCTAAAGTTTTTTAGTCCACATAGACAAAACGACATTCCTCACCTAAGGGCCAAGAAGTGCAAGATGCGACATATATTACTTGGTTCTTTTATCTTTATACCACCACCCCTAAAGAGGAATAGAAAAATAGATGCTAAGTTAGGAGTAAAATTCATAAGTTCAAAGTGGAAAGAAAAGTGGTGAATTTATTTGTGTCATGTCGCGACGTTAAATTAAGCGCTTATTGGGAGGCAACCCAATTTATAGCGTAACCTCTTATTTTATTTTTTTAGTGTCATTTTTTGTGTGGTTTTTACAGGTTTTGGAGAAGTCTGAGTATCCGAAATTTGGAGCTAAGGAACACGTTTGACCTTAAGTGTGGGGTGCGTATGACCTTTGATGAAAATAAAGAGAACATCTTAAAGGCCTCAGGGAGTTTTTCTAACCCTTGTTTTAAATTTTATTTGAATCTTTGGAGACATAGCATCTTTTTAAGTGTGGGGTGGAAGAATGAATTCCTAGTTTTTACTGTTTTATTGAGTCTTTTCTTTTTTTTAGGATGGGTTCCTTGGCTTTTGTTTTCGGTTCTTTACCTGAAGATAATTCCTTTGAACCCAGTGTCTTTTATTTTTTTAGGAATAAGTTTCCTTTTATTTTTTTTCTATTTTTTGTAGAGAAAAGAAAAGACCCTTTTGAGTGGTGTGATACTTGCTATTTAGGCATAATTTTGTAGTAGTACTTTCTTGTGAATGCTTGATTGATAAGGAAATTTCAGACTCTTTGACACCTAAGCTCATGGTTGTGACTTTGTATATAGCTTATTTTATTTTGTAGTTTGTTATGATCTCGTCTCTCTTAGAAGTGGAATTGATCCATCTTGATTGATACTTGTGCCATGTGTGGTGAGATTTTGTATACTCCATATTTTGCATCTTAGTCTAGAACTTGCCCTGCATGTTATTGAAGCGAAATAAAAAGTTTTGCTTTGTTTAGGAGATGATAATAGGCTTTCGTTGATTTGTCTCGTAAATTTTAGCCTTTTAAGATATTATATCGCTAGTTAGCCTTTTTGAGCTTATAGCCTTTTGTTGGTAGCCATATTTTTCCCTTGACTATTTTTTTGAATCCCTAGTTTTTGCACCCTGCTTCCTTGAGCATTATAGCATAGACTTATTCTAATTGTTAATTCTGAAGAAAAGGGATGGTTGAGTGAAAAGGTAATCCATGATAGCTACAAAGTGTTTAAAAATCCCTCTTTGAAAGAATGTGACATGAAGAAAAAAAACTTACCTTGATGATGGCCCTGGTCCTTCCAAGGACATCGTGCACCTTAACGCGTGTAAAATACGAAAGTTGAGGGTGGCTATTATGAAGGAAAACTTTTTTTTAAAAAAGAGTGAAGCATTCTTGAAATGATGAGAATTACTTGTGAAATAATTGTTGAAGAGAGGGTTGAAAATAAAGAGAAGAAAATAATGGGTGATTAAATCTTTAACTGAAAAGTGTTTAAGGAAGTGTAAGTCACTATTATATATTTTCCTACCTGTCCCCTTGCCTACATTACAACCCGTTAAAGTCCTATTTGATTCTATTTAAGAATGCTTAATTAGTGGAGATGTACATAATGGGAAAGCCTATGGTTCTCTGTGCATACATGTGAATTTTATTTGTGAGTGTGAGAGTTGTTCTTGATATGAAGTCCTTAATTTATATTCAATCTTTTGAATTGAGTGTGTGGACTATTTCTTCTTGTGAGGGCACTTGTTTCATGATGGATAGATGATTTTATTAACTTTCTTTGATGAGAGTACGTGAGCAAACTTAAATTTGATGAGTTTAAAGTCCTTTCTTGAGGTTAGGAGGTTAGAGGTTTGTTGTTTATTTGGATGTCTTGCATAATGATTGAGAAGAGTACTTGATGTTTTGAAATTGATATATTGCCTAATTGTTTGTAGTAACCAAAGTGATGATATTCCTAGTATGATTTTTTGAGATGAGCTTTAATGCTTGCTCGAGAACGAGCAAAAGTTTAAGTGTGGGGTGTTGATCTAAGGCAAAAAATACAAATTTTTAATCATTATTTGCCTCACATTTATTATTTATATCTTCCCTTTTCGAGCGTTAATTTTATGGATTGTGTTAAATAGTGTATTTTATTTGTAGAAGTAAATTGGTGTAAAGTTGAAGAAGTTTGGAGCTAAAATAAATTAAACATTGAAGATTGAAGAAGGAAATCAAGCAGGCAACTTAATGGAATAAATTCAATATAATAATGTATAAAATATAAAGTTGCAAAGTTCAAATAGGAAAAGAGGATGCTTCCACCTGGCAGTAGCGGAAGACACCTTCATATTGTTGAAGTCGTGCAAAGGCGGTCACAGTTCACGCGTAAAACTGGGAAATCTAATTCTATTCGGTTTGGGTTCCTAATTTGATTGGGATTCAGTTATTTTATTAAGGGTTTTCTATATCTATTAATAGTCCATAGAAATAATTATTTTGGAGATTAGGCAAAGGTGAAGATCAATTAGAGGGTATCAAAGTATAAAGTCGTCAATACTTTTTAGATTCTTTTCTTCTTCTTATTTTCTTAGAGATTAGTAGTTAAATCCCTTGTTTCGGGGCTGTAGCTACGGATTCAATGTTGATTATTTAAGGTTTGCGAATTAATTATTGGTTGTCATTATAAGTTACTTCTATATTCTTGTTTTAGTATTTTATGCTTGATCACCATAAGATAAATATATTGTCTAATCTTAAAATCGAGAGAGGAGGGGTTAGATAGGCCAGAGAATATAAAGAACTCGGTACACCCATTAGATTGAGGTGATTAGTGTTCAGGAGTGACGCCCAGACGAACACCATGCTTGGTTACGAAACAGGATGAAATATAAATGCTCGTCAGTTAGTCTATTTATCCCCACTCAATAATGTAGTTAGATAGCTAATTGGGGTAGGCGACGAGAGGTGTGAACCCGGATCATACAATTAACCCTGTAAATCAGTAACTTGACAACTAAAATTAGTTCTTTACCTAAAATATGATACATGAGATCCAATACATGTTGCATCCCTGGGATTTTCCAACTATTGTAAGTAATCTCATTATTTTATTCCTGCATTCTTTTCTTTTGATACTCTTAAATAAATAATTTGACCAATATAATTTATTAAAAATAGTTAATTGACAAGTCCTTTGGGTTCGATAATCTGGTTCTTTTAAGAGCAACTATATTACTTGCGCGACCACGTACACTTGCGTGACCACGTACACTTGCGTGTGCAATTGGGAGCAACGGGAGGTCATGGATGTACTTAGAGAATGATTGTGGAAAGTTGTTAGGGGGCAGATTTATAGGTTGTGCTGATACACCATTAAAATTATTATTTTTGTAAGTTCACTGCTCGTCTCATATCAGGTATTGTGGAGTACTGACAAACCTCATGGGAAGGTTTTTACATGTAAATAAATATAACAGACAGAATGTGTGAAAGAACACACTCAATTAGAAGGATTAAGGGTTGGCACTTTGTAAGCATTATGAATTGTAAATTAAGGTATAAAAGGCTATTTGATCCCATATCTTTTGGCATGAAGTCCTATATTTTGTCTACCGACAAATTGAGATCTTTAAGTGATCCTCTTGGTAAAAGATACAATGTGAGGGTGTACAATCTCCAATGTAGCTAATGGTCTTCCTTATACAATCCATGTTTTCAAAATATGTCAAACAACTTCAATACGTGTTCATTATCCAATATTGGTGTATTTATTCTTCCAAGTGCTAGTAGACAAAGGTCATTTAAACAGTAAGTTTCAATAGTTATCCACCAAGTCAAATAAGGTTCATTGAGTCAATGCGATCCTACATTATACATGTTACAGGTATTTATATGTCAGATACATATTATGTCAATTGTTCATTTAATGTCCCCTTACATGGAATGTACAACCCTTACTTGGGTTATGTCGTGTGCTTCATTAGTTTGGATATTTATGCACTCTTTCATTTGATATTGTATACTAAGTGTTTAGCTATTGTATCATCTTATATATTCTTTGCCTCTACATTTGAGAAGTTACAGTTTCTACTAAGTGTTTGGCTATCATATGCCCCTATGTGAAATGTCCAATGTGTTTTAAATGAAGCATCTTCTAAGCAGAATAACTTGTTCACTTGCTATACATCTTAATGACTCATTTGCTGCATGTAAGGTAGTTTCCACACACCTTCGTGGATCACTTGTATATGTTCTTTGTGACCAAATGAAGTTCATGAGTCATATAAGTTCCTAAGTAGTGCACTAAAGTTACATTTGCTTCCTATATCTTTGTTTTCTGCCTCATTTAATTTATCCACATGTCCACATCACTGGTATATAGTCCTAAATCTCAAAAAAGGTTATGAACATCAAAAGAACAATCTCAAGGATTAAAGAGACAAAGTAAAGTGAATATATATAATAATGGGTGGCAGCTTAGGGGTTAAAATACCTAGCATGGGTCGATCCTAATTCTTGTGCTTAAGGGTGGCGGCTCAGGGGTGGTAATACCTAGCATGGGCCAATCCCAATCTATATTATTATGGGTGGCAGCCCAGGGGATAAAATCCTAGCATGGGTCGACCTCGATTTGTATATTTATATGGACCGCATCCCATGGGTTAAATTGCCTAGAATGGGTCATCATCTCCTACCACTGATCAGTTGGTCATTATGTCACATGGTACAAAGTCTATAAAGAAAAGATGAGTAAACTAAAGCCAAGAATGTAATGTACATGATTCCCCAAGTACAACCAAAGAATGTAATGTACATGATTCCACAAGTATAAGCAAAGGTCAATGTAATGTACATGATTCCTCAAGTATAGGTAGAGGTGAATGTAAGGTATGTGATTCCACAAGTATAATCAAAGGTGGTCTCTTATCCTTATCTATACAGAATATATGTGCATTTGTACCTGATTTCACTTGAGCTCTTATTTTACATATGGTTACTTTATGCCTTACATATTTAGTACATTCATCTGTGTTGACGTCCCTCCTGGGGGATGTTGTGTTTCATTCCACAAGTACGGGTAGTCAAGCTAATAGAATCTCTCAATATAAGCATAGGATACTCAACGACCTTTGGTGAGCTCCAGGTTGCTTCAGGGCTTTGCCGAGTCTCTAGCATAAACTTGACATTATATATTAGTTAAGGGGTATGATGGGGTCTTGTTCCGTTATAAGCTTAGTGTTTATCTTTTAGAGGCTTTGTAGACTAAATGTCAAAGTAAAGCGTGGTTATCTCTTGTCTAGTAATTAACACTTCAACGGCCCAGCATGTACATTTATTTTGGGGTCTATCTATGTTGGTCTTTTATCAAGGTACTTGACCTATACTCATCAAAGATTTATAGTTATCATAGTTGCAGGTACGATAAGCACAAGTCTAAGTTGGTTCTCTCGGGCCTTTAGGGCGTCGGGTGCCTGTCCGTCTCAATGGAACTTGAGGCATGACAAAAACTAGTATCAGAGCAGGTCATCTTAGGGTGTCTACAAAGCCGTATAGTAGAGCCTTACTTATGAATGTGTTGCGCGCCACATTTATAATTGAGGGGCTACTTGGACATTTAGGAATTGTGTCCTTTCATAATCTAGATAGTGCAATAGAGCTATATTAAGAAGTTTATTCCCACTCATATTATGATCTATTTCATTCAGATTATGCCTACCATAGTTTAGGTCAAAGGTTTCCAAGAGGCCAACACCAGCATCATCCAAGAGGAAATTTCCAGAGAAAGGTCTCATGTTATCAAAATTCAGAGAAAGGCTTGTAAAGGTTTATGTGTTACTTGTAAGGTCTCATCTACAGTTGTATTTGTACCACTTGTACTATCTTGATTCATCTAATATAATAGGGTTGTTCATATGTTGCACAATAAATGGTTACCTAGTCGTAGAGATAGGCTGACAGATTATACAACTTCTTAGGAGAATGTGACTTGTTCTTTAGTTCGAGATTTCCTCCAAATGAGTCCTTTCAATGGTTTGAGGATCTAATCTTATAGAGTACAGTTAGTACCTTGTCAATATTAGAAATTAAGTCTTTTGGATGATGCATGTATTGGAAATAGAAGTTGTTGGTATAGCTTTGTATTGGTTAAAAGATGTGGTAGAAGCATAGTCTCATATGTGAATATACCACAATGAGCGTGTGAAACTCTTTTGAACACCCTTTGAGCCTTACCTTTCTTTGGAAGAACCTTGATGAACCCTATATCTTACTTGAACCACTACCTACAATACTTTTGAGTTGTGGTTTAGCTAATAGCCAACTTAGGCCAAAATCCTAAGTTGGGGGTGTGGTGAAAGAGAAAAGGAGAAGTCAAGAAGTGCAAAAAAAGTCCCCCATAACCCATGGTATTGCATAAAAAAAATGGAACCCCTTCAATTCAATTCAATTCAAAAAAAAATGAAATGTGGAATAAAGTACGAAGGGAATCGGGTTTCAAGCAATCCATGGAGGAGAATAAAAAAAAGGTGACTTAGAAGCACTAGAAAAAGAATTGATAAAGGAAAAGAAGGGAATGCCTTGAGAATGCCACAACTCACGAGGAAAAAGTCATTAAGCCTAAATGACCATACCTTTGCACTCAGCCCCATTACAAGCCTTAGAAAGACCTTTTTGATCTTGAGTAAACCGAATCAAAAGTCGATTGGAAAATAAGGGCAAACCTATGGATGAAAACATGCATTGTGTTACTCTTTTTGAGTGTGAGTGTTGCATCGGATTCCTGATCTTGCATTGATTAACCTCTGTGTGTGAATATGGAATAATTTTTCATGTGAGGGCATTTAGATACTTTTTGTTGAGCTTGAACTTACACAAGTAGCAAGTATTGTGAGCATGTGAATCTTTGGTAATGGTGTGTCACAACTTCAATCTTTGAGTACACAATTGATCCTTGCATAAGTAAATTGAGTCTTGTTGTGTGCACTCATAATTGAGTCTTGTGTAGCACTGTTTGAGACACCCTTTTTTAATGGCTGAAACAAGCAAAAGTTTAACTTGGGGGTGTTGATGAGTCCACAAATTGGACTCATTTAGGTCTTTATTTTGATAGAAGTATTGTCCTCGAATGCTTATTTTGTCTCAATATTTGATGAAAACTCTTAAGTTTCAGGTATTTGAAGTTTTAGGGAAGCATGGACACTTAGGCGCAAAAAGGTACAAAAATGCTGAAAAGAACGAAGAAGCTAAAGCATGAGCATTTCCAAGAACCTTTGGCGATTCACCGAAACGACAGACTCCGCCCTTTGTTCCAGTACGCGAAGCCCCGAAGGAAGAGGATCAAAAAGGTGATGAAAGGAGCAGTCGGCGCTTCACCGAATAGTTCCGCAAAGTAGTACCATACCGCCCAATGGTCCATATCGTGAAGATGATGAAGGCAAGAATGAAACGGCGATGAAATAGAAGAAGGGCGAGTCAATGAGGCATTCGGCGGCAGCGATTAACTTCACCGAAAGATCTGCGAACGCTATTTTCTGAAGTCTATAAATACTAAAATTGTTATTAATTTTATAAGTTCCGAACCATTATTATTATTTTTAGAATAGAATAGTACATTTTTAGATATCTTCTCTCAAGTTTGGAGAGGGTTTTGTAGGAGACTTGAAGAGAGAAGGATTTCATCTTCCTCAAGTTGGAAGTGGGTCTTCTCCATTCTTCTTTCTTTGCTTAAATCAAGGTTTAGTTTCTTATACCCATTTGATTTTAGTATCAGTTTAGGTGTATTTTGTTATTTCTTAATGTGTGGCTAAAAACCCCCATTCTTGGGGTGTCATTTAGCAAATATGTGTTGATATTGTTGTTGGGACTTGCTTGCTGATAGGGTAGATGTAATTTAATGGTGATTTCACCTAGTGGTTGTGGTTTAAGTTAATGCGTTTGTAGTTGCAAATACAAAACCACCCATGTGTTTTGGCTTGCCCGAGAGGGAGGTCGCGAAACCAAGACCACTAGACTGATGGCCCAAAGAGTGGGTCGACATGAGATTCATCCCGAGAGGTTGAGCCCTAGTCCCATATCCTAACACTCAGCTCGAGAGAGTGAGTGGGGTAAGGCGTAGGCTGGTCTTCATGCGGCAAATGGGTGTCCGAGAGGAACCCATTTGAAACGGGGTAAGTTGCCCGAGAGGGAACTTATTTCCATCTAAAGCTTAGCCTAGTCACTATTATCTTGCAATTTTTCTATTGAAAGCATGTACCTAACGATTTATCTCAACTTGTATTGTGGTCACACCCCAAGAAGTTTTCCCCATACTTGATTTTCTTGTTAAGTTTTGCTATTTTTACTACTTGTGACAAAAACCCCAATTGTTATTTGACACTTTCGTGTCACCCCCTTTAATTTACTATGTTTTTATCATTAATGTCTTTAGCTATGACTAGTTAGAGCTTAATTTTATTTTTCTATCATTTCTCAAAACCACTCCCTTAGAACACGACCCCAACCTTTATTTGGATTACTATACTATCGACCATCGTAGACACTCATACCGTAGGTTAGTGTCATTGGTCACAATAAGCATCAAAATGGTGCCGCTGCTGGGGAGTGGTGTTATTTGAGAATTTTTAGATTAGTAGAATTTTTGTTCTTCTTAGTCATAGTTTACTAACTTAACTTGTAGTTTTGTTATCTTGTCTATATTGAAGTAGAGAAAGTGAGTATGGCGAGCAGCACTCGGGAGCTAATGGAGTTTCTTCCATTAGAGGTAATGATATTCTGGGAGCGTATCCTCACCTTCAAGCAATTGGAGGGTGAACGGATCCACAAGTCATGGGCAAGGTTTAATGAACTGATCAATCAATGCTCAAATCATGACATTCCCGACATAGCTCTCTTTGACTGTTTCTACAGAAGTCTTGGTCCTGGAAACAAGAGGTTGGTCGACCGACTCATTCCGGGAGGGATTGTGAAACAGCCATATGTGATAGCAGCCCAACTGCTTAATCAAATGGCTTAAACGAACCAAGAAGTAGAAAAGGACTTCATGTTGGCCGCCCTAAGGACTCAGATGGATGAGTTGGCCAACAAGATGGTGAAGATCGAAATTCAGTGTAAGAGGAAGGATAAATGCATCCCTCCTCATGAGCAAAGAAGTCTCAAGGACAATGAGGTTAAAAGCCTTGAGGGAATACTCTTAATCATTCTCCACAAGGTAACTGAGCAAGATAGAGAGTTGAAAGGAATGAAGGAAGACAGTGAAGGAATGAAGTGGATAATTTGGTCTCATTCCAAAGTTGTCCAACTGCTCGAGGACCTGATGAGTAATGTGTTGCCTCAACTCCATCAGCAGAGAAACAGGAGGTGGCCTAATGAGGACCTGACCAACCCCAACAATGAAACTTGAGCAAAGATTTGCATCGTGCCACTACGGTAAATAAGGCGTTTCTTGGGAGGCAACCCAAGATCTTAAACGTTTATGATTTTACTTTTATGAATAATGGTGTGTTGTGTTGCAGGTTACAATGAGGAAAATGTGGAAAATTTCAGGTTGGCAAGCAGAGAGTCCATTTCGCGAGTCGCCAAACAAATCTACGGGCCTTACTAGATATCCACCGTTTAGCTCAATACGAGACTCAAAAAGCAACTCGGCGCATCGCTAACAAGTTTGGAGATCTCGATGCAGACCGCCAAATTCACCCACTGAAAATTAAAAATTTCTGAAGAAAGAGCTGGATAAATGACCACTCGGTGAATCGCCGAATAGGTTGGCGAGTGCGACTAACGTCACCGAATGGACACAAATTGAACAGCGTATATGTCCAATAGTCACACTTCTTCATTCTTTCTCACTTTCAAACTCCATAACTTCACACCAAGATATGGCCAAACAATCGACTAGAGGGAGGGAGAAAGGAATTGTGATCAGAGAAAATACACTCCACCCAGGGGCAAGGTTACAACAACTTCAAAAACCAAGGGAAAGGGAAAACCCCTCGAATTATCTGACGGAAGCTCTGACAACACAGGCTTCTACACTATCGAGCCACCCACATATAACAGTGACAATACAGAGTCTGACGAAGATTACCAGACAGAGGCAAGGAGGGCTGAGTTACGATCCAAAAGGATACATGATCCATATCAGATCAGAGATAGTCAATCCACCACTCCAACTCCTCCAGCTCCAGGGCAAGCATTAGTGTAGGCACATCCAGTACAAGGCCCGAAACATGGATCAATGAATAGATCAAAAGCGGATGGTCTGAGGACGATCATTGAGGAGAAACGACTTTCCATAGATGGGGTTATTGATAGGTATCGAAAAGTGATGGAGTGCCTGAAATACCACAAATTCAAATCTTCACAAGACATCGCGGCTCTTACATACCAAGCTGGGTTAGAGAGTTATGCGATGCATACAGTGCATTAGTACCTCAACGGAAAAGGCTAGTCTTATCTTTTAAAGTAGTTGACCATGTGGTTGTCAGAGGAAGGAACGTAGCCTGTGACGGTGAAACTATCAACATAGCTTTGGGAATGTCCGATAAGATTAATGACCACTGCCAGCACTTGATCAAGAAACAGAAGCTGGATGCAATAAAAAAGTGGTTAGCCCCGCTAGTCTCAGATGATAATGCTCCAACATGGTTAGCAGAAGGAGTTCCAATTGAGAAGAAAAATTTGAACATAGTTGCACGGTACTGGTTCGAATTCATCAGCAGCACAGTTATGCCATCACAGAATGAATCAATTCTTCGTCATGCTAAAGCAGCTTGTCTTGGACGCATCATGGAAAAAACCAGGATAAATCTTAGGAAGATCATTTTCTCTGAAATCCATATGCGTGCAAAGCATGGCCAGACATCTCTCCCTTTCTCGATATTAATCACTGAATTA
Source organism: Solanum gracilifrons (assembly GCA_029582605.1). Lineage (NCBI taxonomy): Eukaryota > Viridiplantae > Streptophyta > Magnoliopsida > Solanales > Solanaceae > Solanum > Solanum gracilifrons. The sequence goes on from JAJOOH010009219.1 coordinate 51,477, forward strand.
TGCAAAAGAGCTCGGGTGCCTGGAGATGCAACGAAGGATGTGGAATTGGCTGCCACCACCTCCACCAGTATCCAAAAGATCGAAGCCAAATATCTTAAGGACCTGGCAGAAAAGAAACAGAAGGAAGCTGTGACCACTAGATCTATACCTGCAGAGGCATCTTTGCCTACTCCGGCCCCTAGGCCTTCAGGTACATCTGATGTCATTACCACTCCTTTTCACTCTACAGGTTCCTCTGCTGCTTCATTACCACCCAGACCTTCAGCTGTTGTTGCCCTCTGTGAACCAATCACTCAAGCATCTTTGATCTGAATGGGACAGCTTGCTCAAACTGCTAATTGTCAGACCGCCAACATAGAGAGCTCCATTCCAGGCATGATTCAAGTTGCCTTCGACATATTGTGAGACCACTGAGCACTACTATTGATGCTCTGGAGGCCAGGATGTTAGTGTGTGAGCACGATCAAGGAGCCACCGAGGAAGTAACAGCCGTAAAGGCCACCATTGCAGAGATGAAGAAAGATGTGGACTACCTAAAGTCCACTGATATATCTATGATCTTCAGAATAGTGAAAGTTCCAGATGCGCCCAAAATGCCTCAGAATGCCCCAAGACATGGAAATGGAATGGAGCATATGGTTGATCCTGAATCGGAGGCAGAAACTGACGAAGAGATATTTGAGGAAGATACAGCGGATGACATAGCCGAGACTAAAGAAATCATGATAAATGTTGTTGTACAAGCTTCTTTAGCAAAGTCTCTTGCTGCGAGATCCAGTGGAGCTGGTCCTTCTGGTGGTCATGCCGGATACTGATGCCCAGACAGATGGAGCGACAGATTAGCCAGGATCACCTCTTTACCTCCCTCTTTGTATTTCTTTATTTTGCCTTTCGGATTATGTGTTTATTTGCATTTGAGGACAATTTCTTTTATTTGTGGTGGGTTGAGGCTCACCTTTTGTGTGCTAGTTGATGTTCACATTTTGTGATTACATTTGGGCTGTTTTGTTTATAATTTGTGTTTTTAAAACTTCTTTGCGATTGTTTGAGCTCATGGCTCTCTTTTGGGTTTAATTGCAAAATAACTTTGACCCTTCCAAAAAAATTTGAATATTTTGCACATTTTTGCCACCTTTCGTGAGTTGAATGTGACTGTTCTTTCACAAAAATTTGAGTCTCGATTTTGATCAATACCGATGACTTGAATAGTGCTCTCAATTGAAAGAACATGAATGTACGGCTAAGATGAGGCCAAATGAAGTTGCATAGACAATATGTGAACTTGTTGCATCTCATTGTGATTATCCATTTATCGAATTGATTCTCTTGTAATGACCATTGCGCACTAGCGAAAGTGTGTAGCCTTGTTTGACTTAAGTGTTGATGCCTTGTGTGATTAGCTTGCTTTGAAACTTGCATGAATAAACGTAGAATTTGCCCTGTTAATCTGATTGATTTAGAAAGGTGTCCTCTTGATATGATCTTAGGCATTTTTAAAGAGTGTGAGCCAAATTTGACATATACATCTTTTGTGGCCTACCCGTGAGTGTGTGAAACTCTTTTGAACACCTTTTGAGCCTTACCTTTCTTTGGAAGAACATTGATGAACCCTAGACCTTACTTGAACCACTACCTACAATACTTTTGAGTTGTGGTTTAGCGAATAGCCAACTTAGGCCAAAATCCTAAGTTGGGGGTGTGGTGAAAGAGAAAAGGAGAAGTCAAGAAGTCCAAATTGGCACGCCCAGTGGGACAAGCGATTGTGGGTTCGAGTCCCACTGGGCGTGCCAATTTGTAAGCGTCTAAAGTTTCAATCCTGAAATACAGCAAACAGGAAAGGAAAATAGCAAGCAAACAACAATATTTGTATTTGAATTTATGCGAAGGTTACAATCTTTATAAAATCTTTAAGAAAAGATATGTAATCCCCTGATTCTTTTCTTCAATGATGTTCTTGATTTGATGGAATACTTGCGGCTCAACTTTTGGAGCGAAGACTTCTTTGTACTTGCGGCTCAACACTTGGAGCGAAGACTTCTTTGTATGCGGAAGACTTGCAGATCACCGCTGAAGAGCAAGGATTCTCTATGTATTTCTATGTGTCTTCTTCTTTTTTTCCTCCTCTCTTCTGGTCTTATGAAGACCTCTTTATATAGGCTTAAGCTAGGGTTTTAGGGGTATTTTTGTCAAAGCAATTTTGGTCCTTGGGCTTGAAGAATATGAGTTGGGCTTGTCTTGTCAACTTAATGGACTAACCCAAATGTGATTTGGACTTTATTTAAGTCATATATTTTGACTTAAATATTAATCCGACTTTATTAACCAGTAATTTGACTTGGTCAATATATCATGAATTTATGGATTAATCCAAAATTTAATATGGATTTATCAATAAAATTTCACTGTCTACAGTGTGTTGGAATTCAAAAATGGTTACTCATTTCAAAGCTTGTTGGTGAGAAATTTCCAGCTATTGTTGGGTTCTTCAAGTGCAAAAATTTTAAGTTATGGAAAATTGCATGGCAATTGAAGCTTGATATGGCTATTACAATTCCACCACCAATGTCGATCTATGTTGATTTTAAATGGATAATTTGGGTTGAAATTAGGGATTTGAGGTGCATACCGAGAAATCATTAGTTTGGAAGGTAAAAGGTGCTATGCTTCATAACGATGGAGGTATAAATGGCCGGATAGTAAAGTGAAAGATAAAGCTAGCTTTTAAATGAAAGTTGATCATTTTCCCTAAAAAAAAAATGATTTGTTGAGGCGAAAAAAAAGATAGCAAATTTCTACCAAGATAACTAGAAGTTCCAACTAATAAGAAGCCTAATGAACCTAAAAGGGGATCAAGGCCCGGCAGAAATTACTTATTTTTCGAGACCCCGATATAAATTCTATCCATATATTATCTGATCGCAAGTCAATTATATGAAAATTAATACATGAATAACTTGTTCCTTACCTAGCTACCAAACGACGCCTAATTGCTTAACCTTGAGTTCTGTTCGCTTCTCTTCAAGTATTTGCTTTTAATTAAAAGGATGAAAAGACTTTGGCACAAAATTTTCGTTCTTTATATTCAAAAGATACATGATTTAAGCATACGAGTAATAGGTGGCATCTATATTGATGCAAGTTGTTCCCTCCTACAAACATAATACAAGAAAATACAACTCTTGGGTGAATCCCTTCACTGCTGTTATGGATTCTCTTCCGCAGAGAACGAACACCGTCATTATTTTCCAAGAGTAATACACTTGCCAGAATTGTGAATATTATCTACAACCTGAAGATCTTCAAACATTTGATCTCTTTTTTAATTTACACCACAAGCCAGTTTTCGTGTGAATTGTTGCCCCCGTAACGAGTTCTACATCCTCAGGAGACCCTTTCAGTTCCACATCAAACTTTTGCAACAACATTGCCAATGCTATTGTTGACTCCATAAGTGCAAATTGGTCACCAACACATTTTCTTGGTCCCCCACCAAAAGGCAAGAAAGCAAAGTCTGATATAATCTGATTACAAAGACAATAAACGCATTGGTAAAAACATAGATTCTGGAAATGAATCTAGTTTTTTAAAAAGTTAACAGAATGGCACCTCATTTGGATATAATGCTCCACGACTTCTAGATGGATCAAAACCTGCCCAGCCTTCAATGCCTTGACTTTCCTTTTGTACTAGGAACCTCTCGGGTTCAAATTCATTAGGTTTGTCCCAGAAATATGGTGACCTATGAAGATTATATACCTGCTTGGATGTGCTTAAGTGTCAATAGAGTTCATCAAGATATTACCAACCACTGGTTCAATTCGTAAAGACTCAAGAAGACATTACTCATAGTCGCACAAGAACTTAATACTTTGGAGAAAACTAATAAAGTAAAAGTAAGGAAATGAAAACTGACAGATAGGAAAACATCAGTGCCAGCTGGAATTTTGTATCCATTCTTGTCGCCATTATAGCCCCCTGAGGAGTAAAATAAAGTCTCAACCTTGATAACAATAGGGTTGGGAAACACAATGATTATACTTTTTTCACAGGGTTTTGACCCTTGATAAAGAAGAAATCAAAAGAGTGGAACAAATGTGCCAGAGTTTGCAAATGGAAAAAGAGCCACAACCCACAGATACAGCTGTGTTAGAGGGTATATAAATGCCCATAGCAATTAGCATAAAGGGAAATATGTTCAAGACTAATTGAGCCAAGTTCCCAAAACTAGGAGTAGATAACCAAAGCAGTGTTAGGAATCTTACCTGGTAGTATATCTGATGTAAGGGAACGTCTAATAAGCAATGGAGGTTGTGGATACAAGCGCAATGACTCAACAACAATAAGTCGCAAATATCTGAAACAATGGAAGTATGATATAGCATCAAGAAGCATTACAGATCATGCAAAAGAAATCCTCAAATTTTATGTAACTAATAATAGGTAACCCTTAAAAACTTCATCTCATTACTAAATAATACTATATCCAGGAGACCAAGACTGGCTGCAGCAGTCTGTCTTTTCAATTTAGCTGTATAACAAACCATTGTTTGCCAATCTATGATTTTTCCTAGTTACTTCATTTCACGTGATTTTGCCTTGCTCTCCTCTACTTTCCAGGTTAATGATTGTCGTTTTTCAACTGTAAGGACATGTCTTCCTCATTGGTCTTAACCATCTTAATTCCATTTAGTCTCTCTATAATCACTGTTTTAACTGTTAGCCAGTTATTGTTCATTCCTTACCTTATTCTTTTCAGATTGCGCATCTTCCATTGTAACATTCTTATTTAAGCAATTACTAAATTTACGAAAGCATCATTATTCAACGAATTGCATATGATCCTATTGCCTCATTTAACACCAGTAGAAACTGTTTGTAACTTTAACATCTCAAGATAAACACCAAAAACACTTTCAATAGATGTCTTCGCTACTTCAACTCAAGAAAATAGGTCATCTTAAAACTACGGAAAGAGTGAGCATATCAAACTATGTTAAAAAGGAGCATAGGCACACTGAGGGGAAGTACAGAGGTTTACATTTTGAGAGAAAATGTCATAAGAAGTGATTGCTCCTTATAAAATAACCAGTACTATAAGCTTGATAACCTACTCTAATTTTATAAGAGACTCGAAGGTCATCCTTCCCTGACCAAGCACTGCATCAATCTCTGACTGCGCTTTCTTCATTTTGACTGGATGCTTCAGGATAATTTATAAAAGTGAGATTAGCCACAATGTTCATTTGGAGTAAAACAAATCAACTTAAGGAGATCCATTAAAACTGAAGGAAAGAGGTGTGAAGTGGAAAATGAGGGAATGACAAGTACATTATAGGAAAGGGACTTGAAAACTCCATATTCAAACTTGTAATTTTTTAAACTCAAACAATTACAACCTTTAACGTGACAAGTTCTTATTTATGTATTTCCTTTTTGCAACAGTGTAGAAGATATTTATTTTGGGTTGTAATGACCCATACTTGTGCAAGGAGGAAAACAGCCCACGTAAGAACAGCAGCAGTTGTTTCGTGTCCAGCAATCAGCATCGTCATCAAGTCATCTCGTAGCTGTCCAAAGAAATTAGTGACAGGATTGAGATTGTGCAATAAACTACTTACACTCCATGAATTTTGGTCCACAAAAAATATCCTATGAATACCCTCGTGCATTCCATTATGTTATTGAGGAACCAGTCTTACTTGTGTAAATAAAACACACATAAAATTTGGTGATTGTGACAATTTTCTCTCACTTTATGACAGAAAGTTTACATAAAAGGAACACGATATTTTACCTGACGATCATCAACATCAACACCCCTCATATCAACTAAAAACCGCAAAAGACTTGCATCCTGCAAACTTCAAAAGTTACAATACCAAGACTCACTGGTCTGAATTTTGCAATGCTCTGTAAAATTGTTTGTATACACTTTGCATACCAGCTAACAAAAAAGAAATAGAAGAGAAAAAATAAGCAAAAAACCTTAAGATTTAAGTAGTCCCTTTGCTGTAGTTTCTCAACATCTGTTTCCTGAGAAAAAATGTAACAAGAATTAAGCTATGGTGCACTATAATTCTTATAGTATTTATAAACATCTGCAAAGGTCCTTTATTTTGTATCTCTTAGTTGGTCAACTATATGAATCCTCTGTGTCCATACGCTCTATTCAGGTCCATTTCATTCCAATACTACATATGATGTTTTTCAAGGTTAATCAGGGTCTTGAAAACTAGAGATTCACCAACACTCACATTTATCCATTCACGGGCATGCGAGTCTCTAAACAAAAATTAGAAGACTTGGAAAACATCAACAACATGATGAAGCATTGCTTCTATGCACCCAAAGATATGCCTGATTATTTACTTAGAGAATTTATTTGACAATGCAAGTATTATTGGCTTGTGATTTATGTAAGATCCTAAAGAATACAGATCACCAAACAAGCCTGGCTTCTCATGAAAACAGCAAACCATACTAACTTATAGAAGTACAATCAGATAAGTGTAACAACAAATTTTTTTGCCATTATGGCGCATGTAGTCAACTAGAGTGGAACAAACCAACTATCAACCATAAGGCATTAACAAGAACAGATAAAGCCGCTATCCATCCTCTCAAGTCTCACCTGCCTGGTCTCTTTTGCATTTTGTATAAGTCCATCAAGGCAATCATTAATGACTTTCAGATCACTTTGGAACTTCCGCTGCCGAGGAACTAACCATCTTGCCAGAGGGATATTCCAATAGGGGATGTAGAAAGTAGAACGATGCTCAGCTTCAAAAAGTGTACCATACACAGCCTGCAAATTTCATTAAAAGAAAGCATCAGTTTTTGATTGGGAGGAAGTAGATGAGAGAAGATAGAAGAGTATCTGTAGTGTCGAAATTGTTGAAATTGTTTGTCAGCTGTTAGAAAAGCAAATGTGCATTCTTTACTCCAGAACTATAAGATTAGAGAAAAACATGGCATGCTAATAATATACTTAATGCTTCAGCATATTGAGAAAGTAACCGAAGTATCTTCCTGAAAATAAGGAATTTAGTTGCATAGTCAGACCTTAATAACTGGAGACTCTTTTGTTATGGAACCGAAGTCATAATTGAAAACACCAAGCCCAATAATATCTAGTGCTAAATTTGAGAATTCTGTCTCGAGATCCAACTCAATTAGCTTCCCTCCTCCTGACTCTTCTTGTTCAATAAGCTTATCAAATTTCAACATTGTTCTATCAGCACATTCAGTGAATACTTTAGCCATAGCTTCTAGGTATGATGAGTGGAATCCAGGGGCAATAACTGTCAATCACAGGCGAGCTAGTCAAATTATTTGAAGTGTACAAATGTTCGCACGTGAATCCACATGCTTGTATCTATACATCTAATATATAAGTACAAAGGAAAAAGAATGCACAAATAACTAATAGAACAGAAGCAAATCAAGGATTTTAATCTGATGGGTTTAACTTTTAAATTACGGGTTCAAAATCTTTCAATGGATTTTGTTATTTATATATATATATATATATATATATATATATATATGTT
>JAJOOH010009220.1:0-41125 GCA_029582605.1 Solanum gracilifrons
ATAACCTGCATTATTGTTTTTTAAGGCATATGCATGTGTCCTCCAAATTCTTGAAATATAGACTATAGACTATATATATTTGTAATAGTTCATCCATATATATATATATACACGTATAACCTGCATTATTGTTTTTTAAGGCATATGCATGTGTCCTCCAAATTCTTGAAATATAGACTATAGACTATATATATTTGTAATAGTTCATCCATATATATATATATACACGTATAACCTGCATTATTGTTTTTTAAGGCATATGCATGTGTCCTCCAAATTCTTGAAATATAGACTATAGACTATATATATTTGTAATAGTTCATCCATATATATATATATACACGTATAACCTGCATTATTGTTTTTTAAGGCATATGCATGTGTCCTCCAAATTCTTGAAATATAGACTATAGACTATATATATTTGTAATAGTTCATCCATAAATGCTATATATGTATATCTCTATTATTGGGAAAGATATGATAAATCGATTTTTTTAAATATAACTTGATTTGTTAGTTATGGAGGACTTTTGCTCACTTGCACATACTCATCATATATAGCTTTTGTTTGGTAGTAGTAAATAAATGGATTTTCTTTGTTAGGTTGGAGGTTTGGTCAATGTTCAAACACTAGGATTAATTTAAGGCTTGTTTTCTTATATACCTAAATTTTCTTGGTATTTTGATTAATGATATGTGAATTAAGGCAGGCATCACACACACCTCCACTCTTAATTTGAAACTCAACATCCTTATTGATATAGCAGTTGCACACAAGGTGACTCTTAACATTAAATATAACAATTTAATTTTAATTACTAGTGATATTGTTCGCTTTAGCTCAGACTCTTATAGATTTAAAACATACAATTAATTACAGTCTACGGCTTGCCAAGATTAGTGTTGTAAGTTTTACCAAGTTACGATAAAGAGAAAATATTAGGAAAAATCCTTTTGGCCAGAATGGTAAAATAACATATTTTACACTACGTTATTTTACCTTTTTGAACATTTTTACCTTTTTAATTTTAATATCTTTTAATTAAAAAAAAATCAGTTTATTTTAAAATACAAAGAATATTATAGACTTTTAAAAAATTTGGCCAAATTCTGACCAAAATTTCTGACTTTTTAGCATTACCCAAAATATTAACATAATCTTAATACCAACGACATGCAAATGTATAAATATGAGTTAGTAAATAAAATATGGGAAAGCTGTTGGAGCTAGTCTGAATATATCGAAATTCTTTATATTTTTAGTGGATATAAAATAAATAAAATCATTATATAATTAATAGATAACACAAAATATAATAAATCCAACTCTTTAATTATTCTTTAGTATGTTTGATTCCCAACGTAAAACATTTTTTTTAATTAAAAAAAAAACTGCTGCATTGAACTACATATAAAAAAAAAAGGCTAGTCAATATACTTTCCCTTTAACACAGATGTTTTAATTATTAGTGTTCTTTTTTATGCTATTTATTTCCTAAATAAATGGGTTTTTATTAAATGATATGGATGTGTGAACTGCTGGGGAGGAAGTCCAAAGTGGACCTATTTACGAATCATATAATTGGCTTCTTTTTCAACAATCTTTGTTAGTAGTAAACTAGTAATTGACAAAAATATACCCCACCGAGGCTTTCATCATGTTTTTTTCAAAGGAAGTCTCAATGTGTTCGGATCAATTTGTGTGCGTCTTAAATATATTTGTTATCTCTCACTAGAACAAATATCACAATAACTTTATTTATAAATTTTTTTATGATTTCAAAAGTAATTTTTTTAAAATAAAGGTATATGATTAACAACTTGCTTACTATATACGATATTAAAAGAGGTCAAAAGAAAAAAGAGGTATAATAGTACAACATGAACTTTGTTTTTTTGTGAAGTGGAGCTGTTTATTCCTAGCTACCATGATGTTTCCATAGTTCCATTTTCGTTTTGTTTGCTCATATATAATGATGGCTACTAATATTTCTTGTTTTTTTATATAGTCATTATTTCTTCGAAATTATTAAAGATTTTTAAATAAAAAAAAATTAATGATTAGCCTAGTATATTAAAAAAATGAAATTAGGCGCGCATGCATCCATTACCATTGTGACAATATTTAAAGAAAAAGGTTGTCTATTTTAACTTGAATCTCCTAAAAAGATATGGAATAATGATAGAATCCATATATGTATTCTTTCATTTTTAATAATCAGTGGTTTCATATTGGAGGCTTCGAGTGAAATCGTTTTTGTTAAAGAACGCTTTATCCCATTACTATGACTGACTTCGTGTCGCGAATTAGAATTTAGTCGGAGCTCGAATACTGATGGAATCTAAGATAGGTAGTTCCAAGTTGTGTTTTTGATCATACATAAAGCTTCATTTGCACATTGCTAATCTTGGTTTTTGGATGCTTTTGTTGCTTAGTGTTTTGTCCTTGTATTGGATGCTATAGAAAAAATTTCTTTCTATCACAAATGGAAATGAAGGAAAAGACATGGAAAAGTACAGTACAAAAGACAAAGTAAATTAAAATTTAGTTAGTGAAACTTTAAGCTTTCACCTTTCTATATATTCTTTAGTACAACCTCAAAGTATCCCAGAAAAGAAAAGGGCATTGTTGTCTTTTAGTTTCCAATTTATGATTCTAATTGACCTAGAAGATAACAATCACACTCCAAAAGTAAAATTGTTCAATTAATTTATTTTTTAGGAAGCACTTTCTCTTTAGTAGACCTTACTCGATGGAAATCTGAATTAATCTATCAGTAAGTTTTGAATATAGATATAATGATGCATAAAGAAATAAATGTATAACAAAAGGATAGATGCAACATAAAATGGCAACGTTTAAGCACAAATGTAAGAATTCATTCATATATATTGATGACAACAAGACATTTTGTATTTTCAATCACTTCTTGGGAATTTCAAACTTTGCTTATACGTAACTAAATTCTTTGGTAAGTTTTATGTGTCCTCTTATGTATTGTTTTGTTGTGCAAAAATGTTCCAAAATTTTATAAATTTCACATGGGCCTTTTGTGGCTTTTACTCAAATGCCATTTAATTATCACATGGAAATACAGAAGGAAGGGATTTTGTTATGACACATGAGACGAATATGTACAATCTTTTTAAAAAAATATATAAATAATAAAAGTGTATATTTTGTAAACACATCTCTAATATGATATCAGAACAGATAAAGATATTGAATCAAATCTCACACCGCTACCTCACAAGCACACAAACGTACCAAAGAAATAAATAAACATACCCATAATTGTACTAGTATTAATTAATTTTGGACAAACACATTGACTTGTCCTCACGTTGCATTACATAAAATCCACAAAAGAAAAATTACAATTAAGAAAAAAAAAACCCAAAGCATAGGTTACAATTTCATGAAAATAACTATGCATTAATGAAGACGAAATTGTAACACTTACCTAACCTATATGTAGACAGGGCCAGAGCTACAATATTAGTGGCATGCATAATTGGACAAACTCAATAGCTTTTGCTAAGACCCTAAGACCCTGTATTTATATTAGGCAATTCATTAATAGTTGCGAACCCCGTAACTAAAACAAGCAATAGATTCGCTTTAGATCCAGTAAACTTCAAATTCTGACTCTACATTTGCCTGTCTTCGATCTAGGACTTTATTGACTTGTGATCACTAGTACTTCCTACTATAATTATTTCTTGATCTTGGAAGATAAACAATGGATTCAGAGACTGTACAAGTTCTTTTGCAAGAAGTATACATGCTAATGAATCCAAATCTATCACTTAAACTTCTTATTGATGGTACCTTTGAAGAATTTTTCCAAATGTCATCATCATATTGTTGTTGATCATCTTTTGAACACTCCATAAATGCAGCAAAAAATGGATCTTTTCTAAAACTTTTAGCAACATTTTTTCTTGGAGAAAATTCATCAAGAAAACTAGTAATTTTCTTGGATGAATTATTTCCATTTCCACATGGTGGTGGCATTAATGGGAGAAGTTGACCTAGAGTAGTAGTAGTGTTATTTTTCTTGGAAAATATTTGTTTTGGAATTCCAGGAATTTTTTCCCAAGAAAAGGGTACACCTTTTGGGAATTGAAGAGGAGTTGTAGGGCTAATAGGGGAATTATGATCATCAAGAATATCATGGAAAGAGAGTGATGATCCAAAGGAAGAGTTGGAAGAGTGAGATGGAGATGAAGAGAGAGATGATGGAGTACTCCGGCGAGTCGTCGGTGGCGGTGGCCGGAAAAGTGGGGTTGAGAATGTGGTGTCATGACTTTGATGATCATCAACATCATTTGTTGGAGTTGGAGTTGGAGTAGTAAGAGTAGAAGCCATTGATTCTTGATGAAGAGAAAATGAAAAGTGGAAGAGGAAGATATGTTGTTGCCTAGTCTTTGGTATCTTTACTCTCTCCTTGTTATGTATATACTAGTATATATATATTGAGAAATTTTTGTGTTGTGTTTACTATTTTTTTTACTTTCTTCATTAAATAATGCTTATACGTTGAGAAAAAATTGACATTTATTGACTTTCTCGGATCGAGTTAGTCTTGGAGAATCTTAGTAGCTCATTTAGTTGATTGCCTGAATTTTCTCCTTATTGGTGTGAGTTCGATTCTCCACCTTGAAAATCCTTCCCCCACCCAAAAAAAAAAAGGAAAATATTAGAGCAAGATTATTCCTCATGATTTTCATTTTTAATGTGGGGTCCCCGTATTGAATTGTCTATGCACTAGATGTCCAGTTTTGGATGTGAGGGGTGTAAAGAGTCTCATATTGATCTCTTCAATACGATTTGAACAATTCTCACCTCTTAAACTATTTTTTGAGATTGGTTAAAGCTTAATATTCATTTTTTAACAATTAGTTGTTTTGCACATCAACACAAATAGCCCATTAATTCTATCCTCCAAAACATTTTAAGAAGAAATCATCTAGCTTCTTTTTGAATATGTCTTTAAAATATTTTACTTCTTGGTGTGTGTTTAAGTGATTTATTCTTTAATATTTCGTGTAATGATCAATATTTTTCACTCCTAAATAGATTTTGGTGAATGGGAAATGGAAAAGAGATAGATATTATTAACAAATAAAACGATACGACCCCATTGCATTATGACAAGAATAGAAATTAAGAAGGTAGAAACTAGGACCGTTCAAAATCGAATCGAATCAAAAATAAGGTTATTGGTTTAGCGGTTCAGATAACAGTTTTGATTTTTTTGTTATCGGGTTATTTGTTTTTAACGATTTGATATTTTTTTTTAATGGATTAACCGATAAATTGATAGTAAATTAAATAATTATATTTATACTATTTTGTATATAAATTTCTTAACTTAGAGTTTAGTTTCCTACTTTTATTTCTGGCTATCTCAAAATCTTGGTTATTCTACAATGTAAAAGTGTTTCCTTTTGAGCAAGATGCAACTTGTGAACTTATGTACATGATTCATTCGATTTGTCACTTTTTTTCTAAGTGATTTTTATTAATTTATTTTTGTGTCAAATCTTAACGATTAAATCGATAACCGAACTGATAATGATCAATAACCGATAAACCAATAACTGATAAGCCAACATCTTAATGGTTCTATAACAATTTAGCATCTCTACAAACCGATAACCAATAAGTCAAATTGATATACTTGAAAACCGAACCAAAACGACCGATACGATAAGGACCTCTTTTTTTTAAAAAAAAAGGAAAAAATAATTTATATATTGATAATTTATTTATTTTTCTTTTATATCGTATTCAGATCGATGATCAAAATATATTAGAAAATATATAGCTAAACTTTTTAAAGTTGTATTTACCTAGCTAATTTATTCATATTTTACTCACCTACCAAGATAATTCTAAAAGAGGAATTAAAATGTTTTCTTCCCCACCTAATTAATAATTATATTCTAGATCAAGGGCCTACATGTGTACGTAGATGTTCTTCAATTTCTTCTGCTTAATCATTATAAAGTTTTAGCAAGCATTTTGAGTTGCAATTTAGAAGTAATTAGCCCCAGAAAAAAGAAAAAAAAATAATTAATCAAATACGAAAAGTTTTTTTGTGTGTGTTTGTCACAATAAACATCTTACCACGTGTAATTCACAAGTAAAATTTAAAGAGACCGGAGTTTACGCAAACCTATAGTTATCTCGAATCAATGATAAACAAGCACTTGCAATTATAATTCCAGTATTCTTTCTGATTAGTCTAAATTCCAACGAAGCAATGAAGTAGAATCCAGTAAATTAATATAAGTCATGAACTATACTTTTTTTTCTTCTCATTTTGGTGCCTATAATTTTTAATTGAGAAGAATATTATTTTATTACTATAATTTTGGGAGGGGACAGAGAAATGAAGGTATAAAGAATTATTGGACTCCATCTTCCATGGCCTAATTTTTCACCTACCAAATTTTAGTCAGAGTATCATAGTTGTCTCATGAATTATTGAGAGGCTTAAATAATCATTATTCAAATTTCACCAAGCATGGATCTCGACCTACTTTATTCATAATTAATCTAACCCATATGATATACTTCTTCTTTTTTTCTTTCTTGAAAATGAATATTCATAAAAGCTGATTTTTTCACATATTATTTAGAGGGAGGTAACAAAACACAAGAGATTCTCCTTATAGTTTATGCTCCACGTTTTACTTAATGTTCATATTTAAGTGGGGGACTTTAATTTTCGATGCTAATTGTTATTAATCCAGGTTCTAATGTAGGGTACTGATCATCGAGTAGATTATTTTTTTTAAAAATCCTAACAAATTGTTAGAAAGAATAAAAGTTAATTAATAGTTAGTACTAAAGACAGACTCATACCAATGTTTAATATCTAATGTCAGATCTTCATATTATGTTATCGACGCTTTAATTGATTTAATTTATCCAATGTTAAATCTTCATATTATGTTATTCACGCTTTAATCGATAGATTGACCATGTGTAAAGTATAAGAATTCATGAATGACTTTTATTTTGATGTTGAATCAAGTTTATTGTTGATTTTGTTATCCTTTCACGAGTTGAAAATTAATAAATTTATGAACTTATTTTCACAATGTAGTTACAATTGTCCTAGAACTACTAATTAAAAAACTATAATACTTATCTTAAAAGAATAGTAATATTGTGCTAAATTACAAAAATAATAATAATAAAATACTCTGATAGAAACGCCTGGCCACGGGATTGTCTTATAGCAGAGAAAAATGAGGATAAAAAGTTAAAAGGGCCATATATCATATACTTCCTGCCTCCGTCCCTAATTACTTCTTTCACTTTTAAATTGACACACCTATTAAAAAAATAATTATTAACATAATGAGTTTATTTTTTTTATCTTTATTAATTATGAAGTGGATAAATTAAAATTTTAAATTTTCAAGAGGTTCAATCTTTTTAAAGTAAATTAATTAAGGGTATAATAGAAAAAAAATTATCCATTTTTAATTTATCAAAAATAAGTAATTAGGGACAACTAATTAGAGACGAGGAAGTATGTACACTCAATTTGCAAACGCAAAAAACAAAAAAACAAAACTCTAGGTGCTCGTGATCTGAAATGATCCTCTTGGAATTTGTCATGTGATTATGGGACCCTGTGCCCTCGATATATCGTCGAAATAATAAATCAAAGTTGAACTAGAAAATTAAATTTTATTAAAATATTTTTTCATTTTTCGGAGATGATATAGTTAATGATATAATAATGGATTCATTTAAACTCATGAATAACTTTGATTCAGGTCTCATATATATATGTATTTAAAGATTCACTATATATATAAGTAAAGGTAATAGAGAATCAAATTGAATTCCATTTTTAGCGAGATAGAAGGGAGTCGAGCAAGATAATTCGTGTATCCCAGCTGATATATGCAAATCACATGATCGACTAGATACATGCATCTAAGATACTAGATATATTTTGAAATACAAATACATAGGATGAGAGACAAGAGAGGGTCAGATACATGTAAATCTACTTGAATACAGTGTATTTGAATCAAATTATACATAATTTTGACCTCATATGTATCTGGAGACGAAATCTGGCGTGAATAATAATTTCAAAAACTCATAAAAAAATACGTAATTAAATTCTAAACCAGTGAAATTTGTGTTGTTTACGCTTTCTTTTATCCTCTCCATAAAATTCCACATACACATCTCCATCGAATTTATGTTTGAATGTAGCTCATTTTTCATGTATTTCTACTTTTTGCGTTTCACACGTGCATTACGCTCAATTAAATCAACAAGAAACAGTCAAAGCGTACACCACATGTTGAGGTTCGTCATCTGATTAAATAATCCAGCAACTAAAAATAGTATATATATATATACTTTTTATTACCAAAAATAATTAAAATAATTTGTTTTGTCAAGTTTAAACAGCAAAGTTGTCCCATTCATCGAGAACTAAAGCAAAAACCTTATTAAATACAAGCATAAAAGTTTTCATTGCTAATTTTAAAAAAACAACTTTCATTTTTTAAGCTAGCAAAAAAAGATACAACAATTAATTATTTTAGTAGACATGAACATTGAGACGATGAGTTAGATATGAGTTACGTAATTGAAGCATTTGTAAGTAAACTATCTAAAATTAACTATGTGATTATATCTTTGATAAAGTAGGAAAAGGTTTGGACAATTCGGTGTTGTTATTGGCCATGATTTGGGTTTGGAACTTTCATTTTGAAGCTTTCAAGTTCGAAATTTCTTGTCAGCAAAAAGCAAGGGGATCTGAATCGAGCTTATTGCATCGAACTTGCCTAATACTCCCTCCGTCCCTATTTAGTTGTCCACTTTAGAAATGACACACAGATTAAGGCAACAATTATTAGCATAGTGAAGTTACAATTTTACCCTTATAGTATAATTTACAATTCCAAAATAAATTCACTCAAGATAACTAATCAATGCTGGGAAGTTCATAAGTTTATTTACTTTATTTATGACAACTTTATTTAAATAAGGGTATAATAGGAAAAAATTTATTGTCCTTTCTTGATTTGTCAAAATGGACAACTAAAAGAGGAAATATGGACAACTAAATAGGACGGAGGGAGTACATGTTATATCTCATGTGTAGTTTATAAGTTATTGCATAGAAACGGGGTTTTTTATCATATGCACACCTAAAGAATAGCGACTGCGAATTTCTCAGTGCCAAGAACCAATATGAGTTGTGAGTTTTAAGCTTTGAATATGAAAAAAATCTTGGACAAAAATAACTAGTTGGCTCTACTTGGAAAACTGATCATTTACTCGTGTAGCACTTTCTAGTTTTACAAAAACTTTTAAAAAATAAATAAATGTTTTGTGCTTTTGTGTCATAATCACCATAATTCACGTGCAAAAGGAAGTTGATCCAAGTCTTGAATTTGCTCTAATAAAATTTATATATGTATATTTTATGTATATCATATATAGTATGATGAACTCGTGATCAAGTGTTTTTGTCCCACTCTAGTTTGTTGTCATCATAATCTTGCTATAATTCTGTCTTACATTTTATTATTTACTTGAGCTTTACTCCTCCCAATGCTGATTCACTGTGCCTGTTCAATGTTTTACTTGCTTTTTTGTTGTCTGACATTAACTCATTAACCAAGATTTTCCATCTTGTGCATATAGTTTGATGCATTTTGTAACATACTATATATAGTCTAGAAATTTAAATAAATACCATTTGATAATTGATACCTTCTATGTAATGATTGATATAGTGAGTTTATCTCTATTAATTATGAAAAAATAAATTAAAAATTGAAAATTTTCAAGAAATTATACAATTGAGAGAATAATATGTAATTTTTTTTTTGTCTTTTCTCGATTTGTCAAAATAGACGAGTAAAAAGGATAAACAAAAAAATAAAATTGGACAAGTAATTAGGTACAGAGAGAGTATAAATATATCATAAGCTATATATGGTTAGAGATGACAATGGGCAGTTGGGAAGGGTTGAGCTTAACCCACAAATTTTTTAACCCGTCCCGTATAACTACTTTTTTCATTTTCAATCCGTTCCGCATAAATAAAAATAAATTCGTTTTTTCATTAAGTTATATTAATTTAATAAATAATAACTTAAATTTTTATTTTTTAGAGGTCAATTGAGGAACATGTAAGAAATTGTATTATTATTTATTGAACCATTTTTATTAACTATCTTGAATATTTTAGTAGCTTTAAAGAAATTATCTTAATAAATAATGTTTTATCACTTTATTCACT
Organism: Solanum gracilifrons; assembly: GCA_029582605.1. Taxonomy (NCBI): domain Eukaryota; kingdom Viridiplantae; phylum Streptophyta; class Magnoliopsida; order Solanales; family Solanaceae; genus Solanum; species Solanum gracilifrons. The sequence continues at coordinate 10,305 of JAJOOH010009220.1, forward strand.
CTTATAACATGTAAAAAGTTAAAATTAAGTTTGAGCCCACATAAAATCACATATACCCGCAATCTATCCTGCCCCGCCATGCCCCGCATTAATTTTTTTAAAGACCCACTTCAACCCGCCCCATATCCCTCCTGCCCCATACAACCTTAAACCCGCACGCCCCGCATAGCCTTAAACTCACCCCGTCCTGTATTCGCTCCGCTCCATTGCCATCCGTATATATGGTGTGAAATATTGGATTACATGAGTTTTGTGCCAAAAGAGTGCATTGGCGCCAAACACGTTCGTTGGTTCGCTATATATCTTTATCTTCCTCTGAATTGTATATTTATAATAATAGAGATTAAGGGTGTGCACTATTCGGATTAAACCGAATAACTAAATCAAATTAAATTGAATTTTTATTCGGATTGATTTTGGATTAATAAATTACTTTGTAACCACTTTTTATTCCTTTTTGGTTATTGCCTTTCATGATGATTACGTCTATATTTTATGTTTGAACATCTTTAATAGGTATACTTATACGTATTGTGTTTTAAGTTTTACTTATAATTTATATTAGAAAGTATATTTAAGGGATTCAATATTGTTACTTTGGTTATGTCATTAATTATTGGCATACCGAATGACCAAACCGAAAAAAGCCGAATCGAGTAGAGGAAAACCAAACCAAACCAAATTTATTTTGGATCAGATTGGGTTACACTTTTACTAAACCAAAAACCGAAAATCCAAATCGAATAGTGCAAAACCAAACCAAAAAACCGAATGCACACTCATAATAGAGACATTTACTTTTTTAATTCTATTTGATTAGGTGTATTATACAATCTCTTTTCAGTAATTTTTCTGAAAACGTGACATTCAAAATTTTAATGCTACTCTTTGAAGAACTTTTAGAGAAGTTTTGTTGGAAAACATTTTTTTCAAGGGAAAAAAACACATTTACATAAATTGTTGTTCCAAAAAAAGAAATTGTTAATAAATCAAAAGACTTTTTCTTAATTCACCAATTTTTAAAAAATGTCCTTTTTAAGGATTGGTTTTTAATTATTGTACATATCAATAAAAGTAGTGCAAACAATATACTCATAGGAGCTTTCTTCACCAACTTCTTTTTCTTTTTTCCTTTTTCCTTCATCTACTTTTTCTTCCTGCAATAAATTATGTGGACACTACAAAAAATGGAAGAAAAAAAAGAGATATATGTGGAAAATTAAATACTCATTACTTTAATTTAGCTATGGTTAAAATTGAGGGGATAGTGAATACCATTATTAAGTTTGAATACTAATTAATATTCTACCAACATAGTCTTGTTATTTTTTGAATACTTGGGTTTAATTTGATCATTGAGAATCGAAGATTGCCATATTAGATATCAAATTAGAATATGTTGATGAGATTTTCATACATGAAGTTATCACGATCTATCAAAATTTGACCAAATCCCGATAATTCCTTATATGATTAGTTATTAAATTTTGGCTCTCCAAAAATATTTGATTGTATCAACTGTTATTTATAAAAAAAAAAAAACTATTTTTACCTGTCAATCAAATATTTTAGCGTTCTCCTAGGATTTTGATGCCGAATTCTCCACCAAATCAACACCACCATTTACTCTACTTTCACCTTTAATAAGTGAAACAACGTCGAAAATTTATTGAAATTACTCATGGAAGAAGACTTTGAAATCCATAATTGTTGAGTTTGAAGCTCTCAAAATGTAAAAGTCAAAATCTGAAAAGTATTGCAATTCGAAGTCAATGTTTCTAAAATACATCTATATGAAACTTAAATTAAACTTTAGGCTCACTTGGGGTTGATTTGGAGAGTTTCTTGTCTAATTTTTTATCTAGTAATCCGAAGAGGTCAAGAAGAAACACACATCAGTTTGTATATTATTAGGCTCAAGTCATTTATAGTCACTTAAAGTTGTCCTCATATATTGAGTTAAACGAAAACTAATGGAGAATATTGATTCTCCATTGATGCTGATCTGAAGCTTTGAGGAGAAATGAAGAATACTCTGATTTGGGGAAATGAAAACTGAACTTCATTTCATGAAGATGTAGTGTATTTATACAGACTCAACAATAGGAAGGTTCTAGAATCTAACTAACTAACAACAAAAATAACTAACTCATCAACAAGAATAAAATGAATAACAAACTTAACCGACTTAGTTCATCACACTTATTACACTAATTGCCCTTGAATAAACTTTATCTTAACATCCCCCGTCAAGTTGGAAGTGAGTAATTCACAACCAACTTGTGTAGAATATTGGAGTGTTTAGCACTCGGCAGTGCCTTAGTCAGTACATCAGCTAGCTGATCATTTGTTGAGATGTGATGGAGTGTGATGAGTCCTTCTTGTATTTTTTCTCTAACAAAATGACAATCCACCTCTATATGCTTTGTTCTCTCATGAAACACAGGGTTCTTTGATATGTGAATAGCTGCATGGCTGTCACAAAACACAGATATAGGCAGTTTACATGGTAAATTCAGCTCAATCAATAATCTTTCTAGCCACACCAATTCTCCAACAACCTTCCTAACAACTCTATACTCTGCTTCTGCTGAGGATAAAGATATGGTCGTTTGCTTCTTAGACTTCCAGCTCACAGGACTGTCCCCCATGAGCACAACATAACCACTTACTGACTTTCTTGTATCAGGGCAGACTGCCCAGTCTGAGTCACAATATGCAGTGATTGAGCAATCTACATTATTTGACAAATGTATCCCTAAACAAGGGTCATTCTTGAGGTATCTCAGAACATGATAAGCAGCTTTGAGATGTGGTTCTCTGGGATTTTGGAGGAATTGACTGAGATGCTGGACACTGAAAGTTATGTCCATCCTTGTGTTGGTCAAAAAATTCAGCTTACCTACTAATTTCCTGTAGTATGTAGGATCTGTAAGTAATACACCTTCACATGCCTTAAATTTAACTGTGGACTCAAGAGGTGATGACACAGGTATGCAATCTGAACAATCAAACTCATGCAGTAGGTCAATAGTAAACTTTCTTTGAGAGATTATAACCCTTGAATCTTTGTATAAAATTTCCAAACCTAAGAAGTATTGCAGTCTCCCCAAATCCTTAATCTTGAACTCATTATGGAGAGAATTCTTCAAAAAAGTAATCTCTATAATATCAGTACCAGTCATAATGACATCATCCACATAGACAACAACAAAGACTAAAGAACTTCCAATTTTTCTATAGAACAATGAGTAATCATTGGCAGAATGAGAGTAGCCTCTTGAGTATAAAAATTGTGCTAACTTGTCATACCATTGTCTACTTGCTTGCTTTAGTCCATACAAGGACTTCTTGAGCTTACAAACCATTCTTGTATCAGTCACCATGAGTCCAGGAGGTATGTCCATATACACTTCTTCATGGAGATCTCCATGAAGGAATGCATTATTCACATCTAGTTGGTACATGTCCCAACCTTTCTTGACAGCCAGACTGATTAAAATCTTGATTGTAGTCATTTTAACTACTGGGGAAAAAGTCTCATTGTAATCAATGCCAGCTTGTTGAGTGTATCCCTTCACAACTAGTCTAGCTTTCAATCTCTCTATTGTGCCATCAGCCTTGTGTTTAACTTTGTAAACCCACCTGCATCCAATTGCCTTCTTTCCCATGGGTAGTTTAACAAGATCCCATGTCTCATTGGCATACAGTGTATCAAATTCTGATGTCATAGCTGTCTGCCAAGCAGGGTCAAGTGCTGCCTCTTCATATGAGCATGGTTCAATGTCATGAGAAGGACCTTTAACACCATGTTGACTATCTTGGTTAAGACTTGTAAGAGAATAATAATGAGTGGTAGGGGCAAAGTTAGAGGATGGGGTTGAGGAAGGCTGAGTATGCAAAGAGGGTAAGGAATAACTATATTCTTTCAAGTAAGTGGGGATGATATGGGGCCTACTGGACCTTCTAAGGTTTAGTGTTTGGGTTTGATGTTGTTCAGTGGTGTCAGGTAAGGCATGTCCAGCTGAGCTGGGTTGTCTATTTGTTGAAGGTGAAGGAAAGTCTAATGATTGTTCAAAAGCTGATGGTGGAGATGTTTTGCAGGCAAGTCAGTATTAGTGACATTAAAATTAGTGTCATCATCATCTAAAACAACAGCTTTGTTAAAAGTATCATAAGTAGAGTTTAACACGTTTGAATTAGAATTCAAAGTTCTTAGTATTGTGGAAAAAGTAGGATCAATTTCAGACGTAGACAAGGCACAAGGAAAGACATTCTCATGAAAAGTTACATCTCTAGAAACATGTATCCTTTTGGTACTTAGATCTAGGACTTTATAGCCTTTTGTATTGAAAGGATATCCAATGAAAATGTGAGGTGTGGATCTTGGATCAAATTTATCCTTATGAGTCTTTATGGTAGGGAAACATAAACACCCAAAAGACCTAAGGTGAGAATAGGTGGGAGGTTGGTGGTACAATATTTCAAAGGGTGTTTTGTTGTGGAGAATTGTATTGGGAAGTCTATTGATTAAGTAACTAGCTGTTAAAATGCATTCTCCCCAATATGTGATGGGAAGTTTGGATTGGTACAGAAGTGCTCTAGCAACCTCCAAAAGGTGTTTGTGTTTCCTTTCCACTACACTATTTTGTTGTGGTGTGTAGGGACAAGTCTTTTGGTGTATTATTCCCTTTGCTTGGAAATACATGAAGGTTTCATTATTGGTGAACTCTGTACCATTGTCAGTTCTTATTGACTTGACAGTGGTTTTGAACTGATTTTCAACAAGTGATATGAAGGATTTTATGGTTTGAAGGGTGTTGGTTTTGCAACTGAGGAGGTGAGTCCATGTTGATCTACTAAAGTCATCAACTATGGTAAAAAAATACTTGTAATTATTGTGTGTAGAGGCATGGTATGGTCCCCATAAATCCATGTGAAGGAGATCAAAGATATTGGTGCTAGAGACAGTGGTCTTGGTTGGAAAAGGAAGTCTGGTTTGTCTGGCCATAGGGCACACAGTGCACAAGAAGGGTTGTTTTGGTGAGAAGGTTATGGGAATGGTAGGAATACCTTTCATTTTTACAAAAGGAACATGTCCTAGCCTATTATGCCACAAGTGATCAACATTGTTTCCATTAGACAATCATGTTATGGCAGGACCATTCAATTTAGAAGATTTAGAAGAGACAGTATCAGAAACACAGGCAGGAAACACATTATTATTGCCTAAACAAGTGGACCTTACATCTGTAGTATTACAAGTGGTTATACCAGAAGTGTTATGCAAGGCATTACAGGAAATACTATTGGAACAAACAGTAGTAAAATCAGAAAAACAAAGTAAAGAACTGGAAATAGGTGCAGCAAAAGAAGTAGAAACTGATGTAGAAATGGGAGTAGAACATGCAATATGACATCTTGAGCACAAATAGTATAGTCCATTTTGTGCTCTACCAATCTCCAGAGGGCTCTTCATTGAAGGGCCCTGCATGAAACAAGAAAAATTATTGAAACTGACATTTCCTTTCAGGTGAGAAACCAAACAATGAACTGATATCAAGTTAAATTTAAAACTAGGCACAAACAATACTTTATACAAAGTGAGTGAATGATTCAGATGTATATCACCAATTTCTGTCACCTTTACTTTATAGCCATTTGGAAGGGTAATTAGGAAAGGACTGGGTAAAGGTTTGAGGTTTGTAAGTAATGATTTTGTGAAGGTCATATGGTGTGTGGCTCCTGAGTCTATAATCCAAGAGTCAACAGAGAGTTTTAGGCATTTACATGACAAATTTCCAATGTCATTAATTGAAGAGTAGCATGCTAAGATACCTGCAAAGTTAACAGCTCCACCATTAAAGTTGTTCCCAGATTCCTTTGCAGTGTTACTTCCTCCTGAAATCTGGATGTGCTCCAGTAGATTTACCAACTGATGAATTTGTTGTTGAGTTAGACTTTGTTCATGCATTTTCCCTTTTCCTTTGCCTACTTCATGATTCTTGTCACATGTATCTTCCAGAAACTCCTCAGAAAAACCATTTGCAGTAGCTGCTGTTCCTGCATTCTTTCCCTTAGTAAACTTGAAATCAGGAGGAAATCCATGTAGCTTGTAACACTTTTCTTTGATATGACCAGTCTACTTACAATGGTCACAAAAAAGATTAGACTTGTTAGGAGCCCTGCTGCTGCCCCCATTGTTTCTATTAGGAGCATAGTTAGTCCTGAAATTTGTGCTAGTATTGGCAGCATTCACATGAAAAGAAGTGGAGTCCAAATTGAACCTGTTCTGAGGCTTCACCTCTCTTTGTTTCTCCTTCTGGATAAGAATTGAAAAAGTTTGAGCCATAGTGGGTAATAGATTCATCATCAAAATGCTGCCTCTCACAATGGTGTAAACTTCATTCAATCCCATCAGGAATTGAATAAGTCTCATATCCAACTCAACTTTATGCATTTTCGATTTACCAGTACATATGCACACACATGTGCATTGTGAATTTGTGTCTAATGTGTTAAGCTCCTCCCATAACTTCTTAATTCTGGTGTAGTACCCAGTAATGTCCAAGTTCCCTTGACTGAGATCATTGATTTCGCGCTGAAATTGATACAATTTAGCTCCATTAGTTTGATCATACCTGTCCTCTAATTCGATCCAAAGTTCTTTTGCATTGTCTACATATTGCAGGCTATCTCTGAGATCTTTGGACAGAGAATTCAAAATTCAGGAGGTGACCATATCATCACATCTCTCCTATTGAGGAAATTCAGCTGAGTTTGTAGATGGTCGTTGCACTTTCCCATTGATGAAACCTGTTTTGTTCTTTACTGATAGGCCTCGAAGAACAGCTCGTCTCCATGAACGCTATCCAGATCCATCGAACATGACAGGGACGAGTGTAGACCCAGCATTCTCAGAAAGATGAACATAGAATACACTGGTTAGATCCAGAGAAACATGGACTGGAGGTTGATTCCCATTTGAAGTTCCTTCCTGATGATTGCTCTGTTCCATTCTGTGTGAAGTTGAATTACTGAAAGAAAAAGATGAAACAACAAAAATCTGAACTGCGGAGAGTGAAAGAGAACCGTCATGGCTCTGATACCATATTGAGTTAAACGAAAACTGATGGAGAATATTGATTCTCCATTGATGCTGATCTGAAGCTTTGAGGAGAAATGAAGAATACTCTGATTTGGGGAAATGAAAACTGAACTTCATTTCATGAAGATGTAGTGTATTTATACAGACTCAACAATAGGAAGGTTCTAGAATCTAACTAACTAACAACAAAAATAACTAACTCATCAACAAGAATAAAATGAATAACAAACTTAACCGACTTAGTTCATCACACTTATTACACTAATTGCCCTTGAATAAACTTTATCTTAACATCATATTTTATTTGGACACCTCAATTAAGGCTTGTACCTATTGAACACTTTTACCATTTCAAATTGATAACTATTTGACATTTTTTTGGCAATCATCCAAAATATTAAGTGTGTGAGTTAACTTGCGATGACATGGCACAAAGACGAATCAAATTATGACATGTGTCATTTGGATCCAAAAAAATTATTTAAAAATATATTTTAAATGATAAAAGTAAAATAAAATTTTGTACCCCTAAAAACTCCACCCACCCATCCAAATCTTCCCACGTTACCCATCAGAATTTAGGGTCCCCCCCCCCTCCCCCCCGACGTCGTCTTTCTTACTTTTTTTTTTTCTTCTTCTTCTTTATCATAAATTAACAATGGTAGATTATTTAGATTCAAAATTTTTAAAAACTTTAATAGTTACATTGTTGCCCAATCCACCCAAATTCTTCCCCTTCTACCCATCAGAACAACCACTCTTTTTCTTCTTCTTTGAATAGCATCATTTGATAGCATCAACAATGGCGAAATACCTATTTTCTTTCATTTGAATAACATCAAAACTTTCTATTCGCTACCTTTATCTTTTTCTCATTAGTAATCATTTATCACAATTACAATAGATAATGACAAACATTTGCTTGAAAAAATCAATTCATATTTTTTCCATCGGAATAAATGGATGTTTGCCGGAATATTGATGATGTAGATCTACATAAAAAAAGAAGAAGGAAAAAACAGAAGAAGAAGAAGAAGAACGGGAAAGGGTGAGAGAAAGAGAGAGGTGGAGGGTGTGGGGTGTGCCTGTGTAAAAAAATTATGAAGATGGTGAATGAGAATAGTACAGGGGTGTAATTTGGGCTGTGGAAGAAGACTACATTTAAAAATAAAATAAAAAAAATTCCCTTTTCATTAATTTTGGTATATAAGTTAGAAAAAAAAGAAAAATTATTAATTTCAATAACTTTACGCACCTAAAGAGAGTGAAGCACATATTTTTTTGACATGTCAGCATTTTGTGTTTAATAGGAATGACTTTTGAACAAATAAAGTGTTCAATAGACACAAAGATAAGTTGATGTGTTCAAATGAAATATGCGGACAACTTTAAGAGGCTGCATATGACTTAAGCCATATTATTATGTATAAATGTGTGATATACATGTGATACACAATAAATATACACACGTTGCAATATTGATACTCCCCTGTTCCATAATAGTTGTCCACTATACTATTTTGGGATGCCCAATATACTTGTCAACTTTATGAAATCAATTGATAATTTTACACTTAGTTCCTAATTTACCTTTATCATTAATTATAGTCATTTATCTATTACATTTTTCAAGACATTATATTTATTATATTCCAAAGGTGATATAGTAAAATTACTCTTTTATTTATAGTTTCTTAAGAAGTTTGTTAAGTTAATAGTGGACAAGCATTGTTGGACAAAGAGAATACTTTCCTAACGCAATTTCAATTATGAATTTTAACTTCAAATCAATTTAATTTAACCTTAATACTCCTTGAATTTTATATATAAAATCTTCAATGAACCTACTAAAAAAACAATCACTTAAATATTTTAGCTTTTGAATTGGAGTTTTAAATAAAACTTCAATGGTATTTTAAAAAAAAATTCTTTAACTAATCATCAAATCACAGTTAGACATGAATTTTATAGAAAAAATCTAGATATATGTGGTATCAAATAGTGAATTTAATGATTTTTTCCGTTTTAATATGAGGGAGTTGAGTGTTATTTTTAATGGATTTCTTACGTAAATATACAAACAACAAAAAAAAAAAATATATATATATATATATTCGACATACCGTACACGTAAATCGTTTTGAGTGAATAATAAATTAAAAGACTTGAAACGTTGAGAGAAACTCATATCTAGAATTGAGACTGTTTATAAGAGATTTGAGTTGGTCAATAAAAATAACATCGACTCGTTGAGGAAAATGAGTTGTTGTAATGTATAAATATTGTATATGAAAGTATATACATCTTTGATACATAGTTATACATCAAATATACATGTTATACACTATTTATCCAATTTATATACATGCGACTAATTTGGTTGAATTTTTTTTGTCACCTGTACAATTAATGTAAAAAGCCCAATGTCAAATGACTGTGTGTGAGAGATATATAGTTAGTCTATAACTATATATCAAAAGTGTATATACATACGTTAGTCTAAGAACCCATTTGACTTAACTTAAAAAAATAGTTTTTTAAAAAATCAAACTTAAATAACTTACAAGTTAAAAGTTAGTATTTTAATTTATTTTAAACTTTGCCAAACATTTTCAAAAACTAAAATAACTAAAAAGTAGATTTGATCAATTTTTAAGCCAGTCTAAACTTTAATTAACATCTCCTAAGTCCTAATATTGAAAATACAGTATTTAAAAATAGTCAAATTGTTATTTATGTCTGAAGGGGTTAAATTTGATTCACTTCATAACACGACTATTTTTTCACAATTGTAATTAATTCTATTTCTTCTAGTTTCAATGTGAAGCTTCTGGAACATAAACTCAAAGCAAAACACCCAAAACCGATTTTCTTCCTCCAAGGTCGAAGAAGCCCTAGCTTCGGAGAGGAATTTTATCTATGGAGAAACCACCGTCAAGTTCCCGAGAGTTACAGTGTGTAGGAAGACTCGAAATTGCACGCCCTAAACCAGTCGGTTTTCTCTGTGGTACAATTCCTGTTTCAACTGATAAAGCATTCCATGATTTCAAGACTTCCGAACTTGTTCCCTCAGCCGAAAGGTACGCATTTCCGTATGTTTTAGCTGCAAAATGTATTTATTTGGGTGAAATTTGTCATTTTAGTCGTGCTCTCCCTTTCTGTTTTATGCCATGGTATCTGATTCGACACCAATTATTCACTTATATTAGCGATGGTGTTAGGGGTGATTAAGTAATAGTTGAAAAATTAGTCTGATAGGTGCTCAAGGGTGTTGTTTTCTAGTGATCAATGTAGTAGGTTTGAGAATTGTGAGGTCTCAGGTTCAAATGTTAATGAGGAACTGAGGATTAAGTATTAGTTGAAAAATTAGTTTGACAGGCGATCAAGGGTGTGGTAAAGTGATCAATGAAGTAGGTTGAGAATTATGAGGTTTCAGTTTCAAATACTAACAGAGCGTAGAGAGCATCTGAAGGGTTACTTCACCTTTGGTGATCACACATGATCAGGGCAATCAGTAGCTACAATTGATGGAATTTTGATTGAAACTATTCATAAAAAAGGCCACATAAAGCCCTACCTGCCTGTTCTATATAGCCGCATAACCATAACAAGTTTTCTTTAATGCCATACCAAACCAAGACCTTTCCCTAAAAGGAAAGAAAGAACCTGTGACTCCCCTTTTTGAATACCCCCCTCACTAACCCTGGAGTACAAAAACATTAGGTGACTCTAAGCCTTAGTGGATAGGGTTACTCGGTCCTGTGTTGGTGGGAGATAGACATGCAATTAGTTGAGAAACTTAGTATGATAGAGAGAGTACTTGATAGTTTAGTGAGTTTGAATTGTTAAAATTTGTGAAAAGTTTTTAAAGAAATGAATGGTAAAAATTTGGAAACCTTCTAAAATAGTATAAAAAAGGTGAATTGAATCAGAAAGAGTAAAGCACAAGGGGTAGCTTATTTCTAGGTGTTTTTGGTTTTGGAGGTGTTGGAGAAGTTAAAAAGTGCTTTTAAGCACTCAACTTTAGGCCAAAAAAGTTCTAAAATAAGCCTAAAACCATAAGTAGGATATCCCCTACTTATGACTTTTAACTCTAAGTTACTTTTTTATAAGCTTGTCTGAACGGGCACTAAGGATTGATCTATTTTTAGCCTTCTTATTATCTCTGAACTAAGGATTGATCTATTTAGCATTGTATACCTAGGAGGAGAATAGAGTAACCTTCTAACTTAGGGGGACCTTTTGTGTTAGAACTCTTTAAAATGCGTTGTCAAATTGTTATATTTCTTTAAAAAGTCTTAAGCGTACTCAAAGTGTTCCCTGATTAGTATGGGCATATCGTCTACGGCTCTACGCAGCCCCTCTATTTTATTTATGCAAAGGGGTTTGCTGCAACGAGGTGGGTTTAACGTCTTGAACCCATGATCGACAAGTTATAAAAGAGCAACTCTACTGTTGCACCAGTGTCTGTTGTATTGCATTTATTATGTACCATCAGTTCTGTTAGAGAGACTCACAATGTTGAAGCAATTTTCTCATATTGAACTTAAGACATATTGCTAATGTTGTGAATGATAGTGATTAGATATCTTAAACTTCAAGTCTTTGTAGAAGTAGACACTTGTCTTTTGTGCATGTGATGAATTAGGTGTTATTTGAATTTTGAGTCCAAGTATTCTCTTTGTCAGAGGGAGGGTGTTTGGATTATCTTGAATTGTTCTATTCAGTTCTTTTTTGATAATAATTTTAGGGTTAGAGCTCCGAGGTATCGGATGATTCCTATCGAGACTGATCTCAACACTTTGCCGCTGCTTTCGAGTATTCCAGATAAGGTACTCCCATTAGTGGCTACCCAATCAAGGACGAGTGCAGGTAGTGACTGTTAGTTCTGTTATCTCATTTAAATGTTACATTTTTTAGCTTGTGTTGTACTTGTACTACTTTATTAACTGTCAATATGCTTCGCACCGTTAATAAATTACATTCGTAGGACTGATCAGATTACTTGACCTGGCTTCATATAACTTTTGTGGACTTCACGAACAGAAGAGTAGTTCTAGTTCTGCAACAAGTTGCAAGTCCTAGAATCAGTCACTCAAATGTTATCTTTTTGAACTGTTCGTTCGGTGAAGTTTTGGGGTTAAGAACGTCATATACTGAGATTAAGAATATGTATTTGAAAAGAAAACCATGAATGCTGAGGACAATTCAGTAAAATATTTACATCACTCTGCATACGGTATCAATCAGGAACCTTTTGATCTCCTGATTATGTTCAACTTCAACCGTTAATGAACGTGCTAAATTGCAGTACTCCCATCTTTCCTTTCTTGTGCTGCAGCTTGAACTCCTTAGCTTAACACATTGTTGCGTTGCTTGAGAAGCAAGAAAAATAATTTTGATAATAAGGACCAAAAAGAAGTAGGATGGACTGGATGACAGGAGTACCTCATCATTCTGAATAGACGGTTTTCTATTATGAAAGGAGAGGAACTTCTTATTAAGTGGTAGAGAGCCAGAAAGAAGGTGGTGATTGATTGCTTTGTTAACCCATTTTCAGTGGCTGGAGTGCATTTTAAGCTACTGTGACACAGAAGGTACCTTAGAATTTGCTTTTGCCTTGCTGGATTAACTATGCCTATTTAGAATCATTGTTTTAAACACACTAAAATGGCTAGTACCTTCTTACATCCTTACTTGAACATGATCTGTTCTATAGGCTTGTAGCACTGTATCCTTGAGTTTAAGGAGATAGGAAACCATGTCCGGTGGATGAACCATGACCAAGTGACCAGAGCGTGATTAACAGCCCTTATGGTCCCGTGGTTGGGTTTTGGAGCCATAAAGGATTGTTCTCAACCCTGCTCTTACATGGCTGGAATGGTCTCTTGGAGAGTGGACAGACTTCCAAATTTTTTCGAAAAAAAGAGAGGTTTGTACTGTGTTTAGCCAAATACGAACAGATTTGGACCAAAATGCCAAAGCTACTTAAGCATGTTCCCCTTTGCTTAGACAGAACTAAACATGATATATACTATAAGGGAACTCATTTTTATATTTGGTGGTAATAGTAATACTTGGGAAGGATACATATTACAATTAGGATAAAATTGGGGATTCAGAGCAAGTTTTGGGTTGTTTTTGTGTATTTGTGTTGATGGAGCAAAAGCGTGTAAGATCCCTTAATATATTGAGGTTATCAATGACCATGACACGAAGAAACCGAAGTACTTAAAGCTGGGGAATAACATATTAAGTCTTGTGAAAGAAGTGGAAAGTCAAGCTTAATCCTTTTTGGCACTTGAGGAGGTGGTTTTTTTATTTAATAAGTTTTGTAGGTTATAGGTAACATCTGTATGCAGATAGCGGGAGTTTGGCCATGTAAGTTGTTAGAGTGGGTAAAAGTCCCAGGTTGTGGAGAACAGTTCCAACCTGCATATGGTGGATTATCTGGAAGGAGAAAAATCAGAGGATCTACTTACAAAAAAAAAAAAAAGAAAAAAAAAGAGAGGAATCAGAGGATCTTTCAAGGGAAAGAATGCTCTGTACAGAATATTAAATGGAAAGTTATTACTACTTTAGGCTTTTGGTGTGAAGAACTGAATATAGAAGAAGAAATCCAGTTAGTGGATTTTATAGGTTCCTCGTAACTATCCATGACTTCTTTTGTAAATTTTGGAGGTGGCCAACATAACCTTTAATGCTGAGGAATACAACTTTTACCAATTTCAAAAAAAAAAGTCCCAGATTGGTTGGGAAATGGACTGGTGGTCTGATTATATGGACTTGGACAATCCTCTTCTCATGAGCTAGTTGTTGGGGTTGAGTTAGGTCCAGGTGCTATATCTTTACATAGGCCAATTTAAGAACTTAGATAAAAAAGTGATCTAGATTCCTATTTCGAAGAATTTAGAGACAATTATTAGTGGCCGTTTGACCATGTTTCATTGTGAAATTTTTAAGAAAATAGTTTTTGTTTTCAAAGTGAAATAATATTTGAAGGTGTTTGGCCATGAGTACAAATTGGAGTTGTTTTTGACTTTTTATGCATAATTTGTAGCAAAAAAGTGAAAAAAGTTTTTCAAATTCTTAAAAATTCTAGAGTTCCGGAATTTTATGGCCAAACTTTTTTTTTCCAGAGTTCAACTCTGGAAAAAGGGAGAAAGTTTTCATGGCCGAACTCTTAATAGTATAGGACTAATGATCTTATTTAATTTATGAATAAGAACCAGCGATATAAAGTTAAAGAAACTCTAGGAAAAAAGGGAAAGTTTTTATGGCCAAACTCCTAATAGTGTTGGACTAATGACCTAATTTAATTTATGAATAAGAATCAATGATATCAAGTTAAAGAATTGATCTTACCTTTAGAAGAATTGTTCTTATATGGCTGTAAGATAAATCCCTAGTAGCCAACATGCAAAGGTGTAAAGAAGAGTAACTCTCAGATAATAATAATGCTGTTCAAAATAAAAGAACTAAGTCTTTTTCTCTGCCATGAGAGGGCCCTCTGTCCCCCTTTCTTTACATACTAGCCATGGAGGGTCTTAGCAGGATGATAGCCAAGGCTAAACAACTCAACTGGCTGGAGGGTTTTGGTATTGTCAATAGGACTAATCCCTTAACCTCTGTTTCTCACTTCTTAGTTGCTGATGACACTCTCATCTTCTGTGGTGCTAAGAGGTCCCAGGTCCAACACTTAAACATTACTTTGATGTTCTTTGAGGCACTCTCTCGGTTTCACATTGGCATGTTTAAAAGTTTCATTTATCCTCTTAATTTGGTTCCTGAATTGGATGAGCTGGCTGAGATTATGTGTTGCAATATGGGTTGTTTTTCAACAACTTATCTGGGACTTCCTTTGGGTGCTAGGTATAAATCAACTGAGATATCGAGTGGGATTGTTGAGAAACTGGAGAAGAGATTAGCTTCCTGGCAACAATAATATCTTTTTTTGGTGTCAGAATAACACTGATTAACAGTGTTGTGGATAGCATCCCTACTTATTTTGTGTCTGTAATTCCTATCCAATCAAAGGTCCTTCTGCAGCTCGACGAACTTGGGCATTCTTTCCTATGGGAGGGAAACAACAAGGACCATAAATTTCACATGGTGAAATGGAACTAGGTTATTCTTCCCAAATCTGTTTGGGGGTTAGGGGTGAAAGACCTGGCTCTGCACAACAAAAAGCATGCTCCTGAAATGTCACCAGAGATACAATCAAGAAGGAATGAGCCTTAGGAAGGTGGTGATTCAAGCCAATTATGGCAAAGATTGTCATTGGGTCTCCAACATGAGCAGACTTCCTCTTGATTGTGGATCTGGAAGGAAATCAGGAACGCGTGGCCCGAATTCTCAATGAATTCATCTTTGCAGATGGGTGATGGGAATCATATTCTTTTTTGGGAAGATGTATGGTTAGGCCAATTGAATTTGAAGGAAGCTTACCTTACGATTTTCTCCATTGCTTCCAATCGTGACTACTGTTTTCCAGAACTGAGAGGGAAATACTTGGTGTCCAAGCTTGAGAAGAAATTTGAATGATTGGGAGTTTCAAGAATTTTCAGGCCTCCTAGGCATTTAACGTAAGTTGCACAGACTCTTCACCTTTGATGCTGCACCCATGTTGGATTCTCCAAAAATACACTACTTCTGGAGAATCTGACAAGCACCCGTTGACATTTTTGAAGAGTCCAAGCAACATAGCATTTTACAACATATTGTGATCAATCCTCAGCAGAAGGACATGCTCAGATGGGCCTTTCTCCAAACTTTCAGCCCATCATTTACTCCACCACACGTCTCGTCAATCAATACTATGGTATCTGTGAATAACATACACCACAATACTCCGTTTGAATATGTTGGTCAATTCATCCATCACTAGACAAAATAGGTACGAACTAAGGGCTGGTCCTTGGTGCAACTCCATCACAATCGCTAAGTGTTCAGAGTCACCTTCCATTGTCATAACCCGGGTCTTGGCTCCATCATACATGTTCTTAATAGCCCTAATGTATGCCGTACACTTTTAGACTCTAAACATCTTAGGCACTTTATCATATGCCTTTTCAAGGTCAATGAACACTATGTTCGAGCCTCTCTTTGTCATTATATTACTCCAACAATCTCCGCACAAGATGGATGACTTCTGTAGTCGATTGCCTCGACATGAATCCAAATTGGTTCTTGGAGATAGACACACCCCTCCTCATCCTCATGTCGACCACCCTCTCCCAGACTTTCATAGTGTGGCTTAGTTGCTTTATACCCCTATAGTTATTTTAGTTCTGAATAGTACCCTTTTTCTTGTACAAAGGAATCGTTGTACTCCATCTCCATTCCTCTGGCATTTTAGCCTGCCTCGCTTGCGTTCTTCCAAAAGTTCACCGGGATCTTGTCTGGCCAGGTCGCTCTTCCCCTCTTCATCTTTCGAATAACCCCCCTTAACCTCTGCAACCTTAATGCACCTACTATACCCAAAATCTCTGCGACAACTCCCCCAACAAGATATCCCTGTCTCCTTCTTCGATCAGGAGCTTATGGAAATATGTCTGCGTGTAGATGATGGAAGTAGTTCAAAATATTGAAGCGTAGCTGCTCAATAGCAATTTTTTTTTTGTTTGCACTCAGGAAAAGTCACATTTGTTTTTGATGAACAAATACAAGTGCCGCATTGACTTTTTTTTACGCAAGTAGTTTGCATTTTTTATGATTTCATTTATTTCCTGGTTTTACAGGATGGAGTATCTAATGGATGTCGATCCTACAACTTATGGTGTTTTTTTTTTCCTAATGACATTTGATTGTGTATATATAAGTTTTAACATGTCTTCATTGTTGTATGTGAGAGGGGTAATATATTCTGCTTGATGTTGCAGATTTATTATGGGAAAGTGGCACACACACCTCAAATCTTGCAAGGAAAGGTGAAGCTCTTGCTGTATCAGGTCTGGTGGAGTATGGAGAGGAGATCGATGTCATTGCCCCAACTGATATTCTGAAGCAAGTTTTTAAAATTCCATACTCCAAGGCTCGATTATCAATTGCAGTACATCGTGTTGGCAAGACACTAGTTTTAAATACAGGGTAATATGCTCTACGGTACTGGAATGCAAGACTCTTTCTGAATTTCAATCCAGTTGTCACTCTGTTAGTCAAAGTTTTGAGAATTAATTCTTCCTTTATGGCTCTATCCCAGATGTATTCTGATATTTTTCTTTTTGAGGTTCGCTTTCGTGATATTTGGAGTGAAACTAGACATGCAAGAATTATCATCATGAGAAGTACCATAAGTTTCTATTTTCCCATTTGAAAAACTCTTAGAAATATGCTCCCTCCGTTCCCTTTTCTGGTCCCTTAGATATTGTTTTGTTTGAAAACTAAGAATAGATTTTCTTTTTTACTTGTCCATTTTAGCAAATCAAGAGAGATTTATCATTTTCTTCCAATATGTACCCTTATTATCAAGTATCCACACTTCCCAAATTTATTGGAGTTGCAACTTAAATAACTATTAACAAGGGTAACTTAGTAAAACAAACTCTTGATAAATGATTTCTTTAGGGGCATACCTAGTCAACAGGGGACTAGCTAAAGGGAACGGAGGAAGAATTTCTCAATCTCAATATTTATTGTTGATATTAGACAATAGAAATATCTAGTTTTCTCCTATATAAATCCTGTGTATCTTGCTTTATGAGACATGGTCTTAAATTACATGGACAGTAAAGAGTATATATACGCTCATTGCTAGACGAATCTTGGGCTGAGGAAAAGGAAGCCCTATGGACAAAGCATTCTGTTCCTATAGGAGTATACTTGATTAAGGATGTGGTATTTTTTTTGAGAATGGTGATTAAGGATGTGGTATTGAAAGTAATTCATTAGTTAACTATTTGAGTTTACTCAAATGACAGGGATTCTTTTTTTTAGTTTTTAGATGTTTTGGTTGATCTTTTTGATTGTGTATATTCCTTCCATTTCAAGTTGAATGTTCACTGTACCGTTATATTCTTGCGCAACTAATGTGTACTTTCCAAAAATGCTAACTGTTAAATCATAGCATCGTCTGGCTACCACATTTGCTCATTCTAATTCAACAATATTGTTCTTCTAAAACCAAAGTGGATATATGGTCTACATGTTCTCTCAACAAAGACACAGTTCGTGTCAACTCTAAAGACAATACTAATGCACTTCATTGGAATCGGAGTGAGCAATATCCGAGAATATGGATGGAAACAGATTGGGAAGAGATGGAGGCTATGTGAAATAAACAATGGATAAAGGCCACAAGTAAAATGCTTTCGTATTCATAAGAAAACTTTAAAAAGATAAGTTACCATTTTCAAAAAAAAAAAGAAGAAAACTTTAAAAAGGTATATGAATTTTGTAAGGTCCTTAACAAGTTAATTTTTGTTTAGGATAGACTAAGCCTTCTTTTTAAAGAACTGTTTAAGTAACTTTGTATGGAGGGTGAATGTTTTTCTTGATTTTGATGTACAATTTGAAACTTATTACCTCTAGTTATAGAAATTTTTTGTGGTTTTACAAGAATATAATTTACGAAAGATTCAACTGCAATGCCAAATGCAGGCCTGATATTGAAGAGGGGGAGAAATTGATCAGAAGAAATAATAATCCACCAAAATGTGCAGATCAGTCTTTGTTTCTAAATTTCGCTATGCATTCAGTTCGCATGGAGGCATGTGATTGTCCTCCAACCCATACACCACCGAAGGAGTGGCAATGTGAATCAAGAGAAATTTCACCTGAATCTTCTGATCACCCAATACAGGGTAGCACTTCCTATGAGCAAAGTGGAACTTCTAATCAGGAAGAGCAATCTAACCAGCGGTGCACTTATAACGAACTCAAACAGGCTGACTGTTTTTGGGGAAAAAAGAAGAATAGGAAAAATAAGGATCAAGGTGCTGGAAAGAAGGTCTCACAAGTAAAAGAAAAGTCGAGGTACTCGGTGCAAGAGTCCGAAAAGTTTAGAAGACCTAGTAATGATGGATTCCTAAGGGTCCTATTTTGGCAGTTTCACAATTTCCGTATGCTTCTAGGAAGTGATTTACTCATCTTCAGCAATGAAAAGTATGTTGCAGTTAGCTTGCACTTGTGGGATGTTTCACGACAGGTAAACCTTAACCAGCTTCCTCACTCTTATATCCTTGCCAACATGTGTAACTGCCATCTGTGAATTTTGACAGGTCACACCTTTAACATGGCTAGAGGCATGGCTTGATAATGTCATGGCTAGTGTACCTGAGTTGGCTATATGTTATCATCAAGATGGTGTTGTTCAGGGCTATGAACTCCTTAAAACAGATGATATATTTCTCCTAAAGGGCATATCTGAGGATGGTACTCCTGCTTTTCATCCAAGTGTTGTACAACAAAATGGGCTTTCAGTATTGAGATTCCTTGAAGAAAACTGCAAGCAAGATCCTGGTGCATATTGGGTATTTACTACTTATTTGTTATGCACTGTATTTTTGTCTCTTGTTGCATTGTTC
Source organism: Solanum gracilifrons (assembly GCA_029582605.1). Taxonomy (NCBI): domain Eukaryota; kingdom Viridiplantae; phylum Streptophyta; class Magnoliopsida; order Solanales; family Solanaceae; genus Solanum; species Solanum gracilifrons. The sequence continues at coordinate 29,937 of JAJOOH010009220.1, forward strand.
CTTGCATCTTTAATTGACATTACCTTTATTTCTGTAGCTATACAAAAGTGCGGGAGAAGATGCTATCCAACTCTTTGATCTATCTGTCATACCTCAAAACCGACCTGCCGATGACACTGATGATAATTCTTGCTCTGTGCCATCTCTAATAAATAGAGGGAGAAGCGATCCCTTACTTTCACTGGGGACGATATTGTACCGGATTGCTCACAGACTTTCACTTTCAATGGTCTGTAGTTTTACTATTTTAATTATCGATTTCCTCTAATTAGTTGTTGCTAATACTGCAACTTTTGATCTGCAGTCTCCTGAAAACAAGTCTAGATGTGCGAGTTTCTTCAGAAAATGTCTTGATTTTTTGGATGCGCCTGATCACCTGGTATGATGTCTCATAATATTAACAAAATATGTTTAGTTTCTTCTCATTATTTCCTTGCTTAAACAAGAAATGGTCAAAAGCTGGTGTTGTTTAGAGTTTTAACTTTATCAGTCCTTAACGAAAAACCTCTTATTGTTTGATTTACCTTTCTGTTTTCCATCTTTGCGATGTAGTCTGAAGATAATGCCCTGCCATGCTGACTTAAATCTATATCATATTAAAAGCAGGAAGCACCTTAGAGAGATATCATTCGTCTTCTATATCCTTTAAAATTTATTTCACACCGGATAAAATAACCATTTGATTTTTTTTTGAAACTGGTAACATTTTATCCCTTTGCATTAAGGGATATGTTGGCAACTTCTAAATACTGACTACAAAGTGGATAGAGCCGTCAAAATGGGCTTAAGCTCATGGGACCGACCCAACCTAACCCATTATTGGGGTAGGGTTGGGATATGATTTTTCAAGCCCATTTAAAACTAGGGCTTTTAAGTCCAACCCATATAAGCCCTTGGCCCTTGAGCCTTGATCGGGGCCGGCCCATGGGCCAAAACTATTTATTTAAGGGTAACTTACAACATCTCGCTAGTATATGAGCTAATTACTTAAATGCACGCTATGTTGTAGTATTATGAATCTTACTAGATTTTGGTACGTCCAGATACATGTATCTCGGGATATATGGACTCAAAATTAGGTTAATTTGTTCTAGATAACTTTATCCAAGTGGATTTGTCTGTATCTCGGATACATAGACAAATCCCGTGCCCTCGCCTCCCTCTCATCTCGCTTGCCACTCTCTTATCTCACTCGCATATCTAGGATGCATCACACCAAATGCATATATCTCGCTTATCTAGTATCTTAAATACATGCTAATTACACTAGATTTCTTGCTAATGTTATTGAAACAACACCATTATTTGCTATATTTGATTTGAAAATCTTCTCATTTTCTTGATGTTATAGAATTTTAAGTTTGAAAAGAAAAAACGAAGGGGTAGCCCTCCCCAGCCCTTGGCCCTTCTAGGGTTGGGTTGGGTTGGGTTGATCATTTTCAGGCCCTTCCAAATGAAGCCGTCCCGCCCTAGCCCTTTAAATTCCTTGGTCCGCGAGGCTTGGGTTGGGTGGGGCTGGGGCCGACCCTTTTTGACAACTCTAAAAGTAGAGTTAATTACAAAAGTACTAAGGGATATTTGAAGCTGATAGGGAGTGCACCTAGAGTACTAACTGCCGAGCTAGTTTGGACTAAAATTTCTTTACCAAAACATAGATTTGTACTCCGCAAGTATTGGAGTAGATTCAGGGAGGAGGTTATGACTGCAATATATGGGGCCACAATCTATTATATTTGGACAACAAAGAATCAAAAGATACTAGAAAATCAAACTGTACAAAATGAATTTATACTACAGCAGATACATGGTTTAATTATACTGGAAGTACAGGAACTCTAAAAGGGGTAGGAAAGCTGTTTACCTTATAGACTCTATTTGTAACTAGACTTTTTGAGGCACTAGATCTTGGTAATCTTCCTTGAAGGGGGGTGAGACTATCAGTGCTCCTTAGTGTATTGCTTTACTGTGTTGGTATGGTAATTTCATTGTTTATTGCCCAAAAAAAATTAAAGAACTCTAAGCTTAGAATGATGATAAAGATAAGTTAGTGAGAAAACCTTGGGATGTCGAAATTAGGTCAAAGGAACACAAACCCTATGAGAAGGGCTTTATTGATAGAGAAGGCTAATTATTCTGAGGATTATGAAATAAGAGTAAAATATTTAAAGTTGACTTCAAACTCTCAATATTTCTTCTAACCAATTATTTTGAGGACTGTGAAATAGGAGTAACAAAATTTAAAGTTGACTTGCCCCCAAGGCCTAGCTCAAGTGGCAAAAGGTGGAGGATTTGTGGCTTAGGTCGCAGGTTCAAGCCCCACACCATGCAAAGCGAAGCCCGGTATTTAAATGGAGAAGGGTAGAGGGGCGGGCCCATTATCCACCGAGTTTAGAAGGCTGTGATTGGTCTAAAGGGCGGGTCACAGACGGATTTCTCGGTTATCAAAAAAAAAATAAAAAAATTTAAAGTTGACTTCAAATTCTTAATATTTGTTCTATCAAAATTTAAAATATTAAAAGATGTGATTACAAGCTAAGTTTGTCTAACATAGGATGTAATCTAATTTAGGTACTAACTAAAAATTCAAATAAAGATATTCACAAAACAAAAATTTGTGTTGAATTTAATTTCCTAAATATTTAGACTTCTTACCTAGCTCAAATAATAAGGAAGAATATAATAAACAAAATTTTAGTTGATTTCAAAGTTCTAAATATTATAATTAAATAACTATTTCAAGGAAAATAATTAAATGACTAGTCCTTAGCAAATTATATCTTAACTAAAATAAATAAAGATCTTGTCCGCCAAAATGTTCTTAGGCTCTTTTCCAAGATAACTAACTGGGGCCTCTTTTGGGCGTTACTAACCTCATCTCTGGCGGACATTCTGCTTCGAAGCTCTACTCAAAGCTTAAGCTTTTATTAATTTCCGTTCATGGATAACAAGATTTATTCATCTGGGGAAAAATAGATATCACTCGTTCCACATCTTAGGAGAAGACTTGGTATAAATAGTTGGAAAGCACTAAACATCACACGAGAAGACTAGTTTTGAGCAAAGGAGTACTGCTATCAATATTAATGACTTTTTGTTCAGGAGCATCTCTATTAATGAAGCCTTTAATTGTTATCACCTACTAGCTCCATCCTTCATTAAGTGTGTTCTCAGCAGGATAATTATTGCACGTTCTGGCCATTGACCAAATTGATTTAACCAGACTTCTTGTATTGATTAACTTTCTGAGATAGGAAAAAAAATTGTCGAGAAATCCTACCGCGCCCGTACTTGAAAGTCTTTCCTCTGTTGTTTTCCGACACATTCTTATGCCTCTTGTAGAACCATAGCAGTACTCCTTTGCTCAAAACTAGTCTTCTCATGTGATGTTAAGTGTTTTCCACCTATTTATACCAAGTCTTCTCCCAAGATGTGGAACGAGTGATATCTGTTTTTCCCCAGATGAATAAATCCTGTTATCCATGAACGGAAACTAATAAAGCTTAAGATTTGAGTAGAGCTTCGAAGCAGAATGTCCACCGGAGATGAGGTTAGTAACGCCTAGAAGAGGCCTCAGTTAGTTATCTTGGAAAAGAACCTAAGAGCATTTTGGTGGACAAGATCTTTATTTTTTTTTAGTTAAGATATAATTTGCTAAGGACTAGTCATTTAATTATTTTCCTTGAAATAGTCATTTAATTATGATGTTTAGAACTTTGAAATCAACTTAAGTTTTGTTTATTATATACTTCCTTATTTGACTAGGTAAGAAGTCCAAATATTTAGGAAATTAAATTCATTTTTGTTTTGTGAATATTTTAATTAGTACCTTGATTAAATTACATCCTATGTTAGACAAACTTAACTTGTAATCACATTTGTTAATATTTTAAATTTTGATAAAACAAATATTAAGAGTTAGAACTCAACTTTAAATTTGTTACTCCTATTTCACAATCCTCCGATTAATTGGCCAGATCAAATATTAAGAGTTTGAAATTAACTTTAAATTTATTACTCCTATGTCACAATCCTCGGAATAATTGGCCTCCTCTATCAATAAAGCCCTTCTCACAGGATTTGTGTTCCTTTGAGCTAATTTCGGCATCCCAAAGTTCTCACTAACTCATCTTTATCATCATTCTGAACTTGGAGTTATTTAAAAAAAATTTTGGGCAATAAATAGTGAGATTTTTTTTTATGACAAGGGAAACCCGCAGCCGCCCGCTACCCTTTGGGTGCGCACAGGGTAAAACCCCCGCTCTTATGCAATAGCTCGCAAACCACATAGGAGAGGTAACCCGCACTAGGCAAGCTTGGTGCGATGAGCTCGACCCAGAAGGCAAACCCCTTACTTTCGCTGGCAAGGGGTTTCGAACTTGAGACCTCCAACATGGAAGTCCCAAGCTCAAACCACAGTAAAACAGTACACTAAGGAATAGTCATAGTCTCAATCCTCTTCTAGGAGGATTACCAAGATCTAGTGAGCCTCATGAAGTCTAGTTACAAATTGAGTCTCTAAGGTAAACAACTTTCCTATCCCTTTTAGAGTTGCTGTACATTTTCAGTATAATTACACTTTGTACCTGCCGTAGTATACTGTACAGTCTGATTTTTTAATATCTTTTGATTCCTTTCCGTCCAAATATAATAGATATTTTTAATATCTTTTGATTCCTGCTGTCCAAATATGATAAACTGTGGCCTCCATATACTGCAAGCCATAACCTCCTTGAATCTACGACAATGCTTGCTTATGATATTGAGTAGTGTATTTTGCACCCTCTGCTATCTGAGCTTAATTCCCAGCCACTCCTGCAATCTCTCCCAGAGTTCTTTGGTACAGTCACAAAAAAAATGTTTAGCATCCTCAAGGTGGGAACTGCACACATAACAACAATCAGTAGTATCACACATCAATCCCATGCCCCACAACCTGTCCTTGGTTTGCAGTTAATCTTGTGCAGTCAGTAGGAGTACAAATCTATGTTTTGGTAGAGAAATTCTAGTCCAGACTAGCTCAGCAGTTAGTACTCTAGGTGCACTCCCTATCAACTCCAAATATCCCTTAGTAGCAGAATATTTTCTATTTCCAGTAAGACAGTATTTCCCTTTGTTGTGCCAGTTAACCATACTCAATTTCAGCTTGTGTAATGTTCTCCAATACCAGCTGCAGTCCGCCGGAGGATGAGAAGTCCAGAAGTCCTCCCTATGTTGCAGATATATATCCTATATCCATTTCACCCATACTAGGTCCTCCTTTTCCATAATCATCCATATTAATTTTCCCACAAGAGCTATGCTCCATACTCTGCAACTTTTAATGTTTAGCCCTCTGCCCTCCCTGACTCTTAGGCCTAGACATCTTCTCCCAAGCCGCAAGAGATATCTTCTTCTTTTTCTCAGTGCTCCGTAGGACAGTTTATCCTCCTCTTTCAAAACACTTTGGAGTAAGATGAAGACTGATCCCCAGAAGCTATGTAGAGAGAATAGAACTGATTGGATGATCTGCAACCTCCCAGCATATGACAAATGTCTATTAGATGCTGTTCTTATTCTGTCTGTAATCTTCAGACACAGCCAGTGACACTTTATCTTGTTCCACTTCTTAGGCGATAGGGTAGCCTCAGATACCTATTAGGAAATGATCCCAGTTAGATTCAGGAGTTCATCTTTTGTCTCATCATCCATTCCTGCAAGAAAAATGTTGGATTTGTCATGTTAGCAACTAAGTCTGTAGTTTCAGAGAAATGTTGTATAGTCTCCACAACCCTTTGAGCTATGGCCTCATCGCCTTTGCAGAATATCATTAGATCATCTGCAAATGTGAAGGGTCAGCTGTGCTTTTTGCACATAGGATGGAACCTGAAGTCTTTAAATTTACTCATCTTACTCAGCACTCTTGCTAAATACTCCATTACCAACACAAAGAGCAGAGGGGATATGGGATCCCCTTGTCTCGATCCCCCCTTTCCCTCAAAGTAGACATGACTATCTCCATTGACTTTTATGGAGAATATAATTGTAGTCACACATATCATGGCCAGCTTTATGAATTTATCAGGAAAGCAAATCCAAGCACCAACTCCTCAAGGAAATCCCATCTAGCCATGTCATAAGCTTTCCTAAAATCAATTTTCATCAAGCACCTTGGGGTAATTTTTCTATAATAGTGCCTCATGAGGTCATGACAAATGAGGACATTCTGAACCAAGGATCTACCACTCACAAAAGCATCCAGTTTAACCTTTGGCAGAGCATCTTAGATATACATTTGTATACAACATTACATCATGCAATAGGCCTGAACTGACTTGCACTCTCCGGATTGGCGACCTCGGGGATCAGTGTTATACCAGTGGCATTTCACTGTGTTAAATTAGGTCTTGGACCTAACTCACACCCCAAAAGCTCTCTTCCTCTTTGGTGTGAGGTTCATTAATGGCACGTAAGCAGTGCTGTGGTCACTAATACCCTCAGGCAGGTAATAGATTCTTCAAGTAGGCAGACTATCCAACTATTCTCCATTCACAAATGTCCAATCTATTTTCAAAAAGATTCTACTATTTCCATGGTTATCATTCCATGTATAAGTGCATCACATTCTTGGCAATTCAGATAAACCACATCTATCCAGGCTAGATTGGAACTCCTTACCTTCAGGTACTGTAACAGGGTTTCCTCCAATTCGATCCTCCATTTGCAGAAGAGTTGAAATCACCTGTCACAATCCAAGGTAGTGAACAACCCTGATATTGATCGTGGTAATCCCATAATTACTTCCTCTCTTCTTTCTCATTGTTCATACACACAAATGATCAAGAACTTCACCTGCAGAGGTATATGAGTTACCTCACAGGTCGCAGCTTGATAATTCTTACTGCGACAAGCCACCTTACATATGTCTTCTCTCCATGACACCCATACTCTCCCATTATAGTGTGAGGAGTGGTTAGTATAGTACTTCCATCCACCAAACAATTTATCAGCTACCATGCTCATCTAATTCCTTCTATTCTAGTCTCCAAAAGACCAATTAAGTCCATTTCAACCTCATGACAAAGGGTTTAACCTCCTTTTTGTTTTGAGAGGCCAGTAAGAGCTCACCTTCCAACATAGCATCTTAACCATCCTAATAGGGACAGTCTCAGTATCGCCCCCTTCCAGGCACTATTCTCCGGCATGCTTTGATTAGACTACTTATTCAAAGGTTGAAAGGTGTTGGCCATATTCAGTCTGGTCTCTTGCACTGGTGATGCCCCAGCATGCTTGTGAGGTTCTGTCCATTTTGAATCTTCATTAGCTTTGTTTCCTGTGTTTATCTTCGCTCCTATATTGTTCCCACTTCCCAGTGGTCAACTTCCTCTCTACATTATTCATTTCAGCAGAGGTCTCTCCTATCTCAATCACCTTCTCCCCAACTGATCTCGGATGCAGCATGTATCTTAGCAGGTTTTTGGCCACCTTCTGGTTCTCCTGCAGCTATCGCTGGTATGCCCATATTTGTGGTGATGTTCATTTATTGAAGGCTTCTAAATATGTTACTTTCTGAGTAACCACAGTGCCTTTTTCATTCCTGAAAAGCACTTCATCAGGCATTCTGCAGCCTCCTTAGTCCCCACAAGCAGCCTTGCAAAAATCAGTCCCATCTTATTGGTCTGAAGTCCTTCAGTGATGCAACTCCACTTCTCTTTAAAATAAGTGCCACATAAGTGGCATTCATACTTTTTCAAAAACTTGGAACTCATGGTAATGCTTCATAGTGTTCAAGATGTCTTCTTTCAAGACACTCCAAAATTCTTTAAAGAAGCTCATTGGGAAGCCATCAGGTCCTGGTGCCTTGTCACTAGCACAAAGATTGTTGCCTTTTAAGATTTCTTCCTCCTCAAACTATCTCTGCATCCAGATCTGTTTCTCCAAGCTAATGCTTGTGAACTCTTGTAAGTTTAGAGTAGGTTTCCATGTTTCTGTCTCTTTATAGAGATTCTGATAGTAGTCTTGTATTTTTCATCTTTATAACTTTTGGATCAGTGATATATATATCCTCCTTTTCAATTTTGTCAATGGCATTGCATCTCTTATGTGTTGTGGCCATTCTGTGAAAGTATTTGGTGTTCTTATCTCCATTTTTCAACCATTGGATTCTAGACCTCTGTTTCCATGCTATCTCCTCATTCTTGACCACTACCTCAAACTCCATTGCCAAATGAACTTTCTGGAGTAATTCATCAATTGTGAGTGCTCTTGCTCTTTGCTCCATGATATTTTCTAATCCAGTAATTTGGTTCAGGATGTCCTCCCTCCTCTGTCTCCAGTTATTTTTGTTTTCCTTCCCCCATTCTTTTAATTTTCCTTTTAGGAGTTTTAGTTTGGTAGTCAAGATGTATGCTGGGCTCCCAGTTACACTGGAAGAGGCCCACCATTCTTTTACACCCTCTTTGAAACCATCCACTGCCAACCACCATTGTTCAAACTTAATATATGACCTTTTGAAATCCATACCTCCACATGTAAGCATGATGGGGTTGTGGTTTGATCCCAATTTTGGCATCAGTAATTGTTTGATGTGTAGATATTGTTCCTCTCACTGTGAAGTGTAGAGGAATCTATATATTCTGGAAGCACTCGCATGATTTTCACTCCTCCAAGTGTAAGACCCTCCAAATAAAGGAGGGTCTACAAGCTCCATGTCATTGATCCATTCTGAAAACTCTGTCATTGCACCATTGATTCTTTGGCAGTTGGTTCTCTCCTCTGGATATCTGGTGATGTTGAAATCACCACATACTACCCATGGTCCCTCAAAAAGGCTTCTAATAGATGCCAGTTCCCACCTTTCCCCTCTTATCACAGTTTGCATAAATGCACTTAAATGCCATGTCAGTTCTTGCTCTATGCCCTCATATCTACATGTAAGCATTTGATTTCCACTGTCTACCATGTCCCCCTTGCAAACTCTTTTGTCCCATAGCACTACTATCCCCCCACTCCTTCCAATAGCTTCTACATGAGCTTCTCCCAACCATCTGTTGTTCCAGATTTGTTGGTAAAGATTTGAGTCATTCCTTGTTAGCTTGGTTTCAACCAACACATGAATGTCAGCCCCCCATTGAAGCAACAAATATCTTACAAGTGCTCTTTTACTCTCCCCATTTAACCCCCTAACATTCCAAGATAAAATTTTTATGTTCATGACAAACCCTCGTGTGAGATTCTCCTTCTTGTTCTTGACTCCCCTTCTTTGAATTTCATATCGAAAGCTAAATTCCTAATTTCTTTAGGAATTACTGCTTTTGGATTTACCTGCTTCTCATTTCCCCTTTTGTTTTGTTCATTCCTCTCCTTTGATCGATTCTTTTATAGCAGTTCATATGCTATGTCTTCGCGTATTCTGTTATTTGAACCACCACAAGAACATTTCTTCTATGTACTGATTTTTCTGTACAACTCTATATAACATTTATATGTGACATGAAGGAATTTCAAAAACAAGTTTTTGTCCCACATTGAATAAAATATTCTCAAAATTGGCAGTTTTTCTTCACCGATTCTTGATTGTCAATGAAAATTTTGTGTATTTCAAGAGAATCTATTTTAGTATTTGCTTTCTTCTATATCTTGTAAAATCACGTTTTTAAAATTCAAATATGCTTGTTAGATCAGACTTTAAATTATTTTTTTTTGACAAAGGTAACAGTTTTGTGTATTAATATTTAGCACTAAAGGCTGGGATCCCAGATTTACATCATGGAGCTACATACAGTTGCGTGTAACTTAAAACAAAACTAAACTAGACCCTACTTTATCTTACAAAGGACCTAGGATATCTCTAACCGCTATAGGATCATCTACATACTCCGAACTACACCAATAGCAAAAAGTGATTATGCAGTTCATTTTAATCCTGTGTAAAGGACTACTACTACTCTCAAAGCATCTCATATTTCTCTCCTTCCATATGGTTCACCAAATCACTGCTGGGACAATCCTCATTCTGCTTTGGTCTGTACTGCCACTGCCTTCATTGTTCTAGCTTTCTATAGCTTGACTTGCCCTTTGTGGCATGGTCCAGTTTGTGCCCCTAAAGCTGGTAAATAAGTGCCACAGTTGTCTAACCACCTTGCAATGAAGAAACAGATGGTTGATTGTCTCTGCCTGTTGCTCACAAAAAAAACATCTAGGACACATATGTATTCCTCTCTTCATTAGATTCTCCTATGTTAGTACCGCCTCTTTAACTACCAACCAAGTAAAGACTGTCACCTTATATGGAATTTTGACTTTCCAGATAAGCTTCCAAGGCAAAAATCTGAGTTGAGTCCCCATTTGATTCAGGTTCTTGTAGGCAGAGCTAACTGTGAAGATACCTTTGCTGTGATGAATCCACCTAAGAGTGTCTTCTCCCTCTTTCAATCCTCCAAAATGGTCCAGGGTGCCATAAAATTCAGCTAGTCTATCCACCTCCCAGTAGGGGTGTGTATCGGTCGGTTCGGTTCGGTTATAAGTATTATCGGTTCGGTTTATCGGTTTTTGGTTTTTAAATATGCTACACCGATAACCAAATCAATAAGATATTTGTTATCGGTTTTCGGTTTATCGGTTTTAGGTCTTTAACGGTTCGGTTTTCGGTTTAACCAATAAGAAAATGCTTTCAAAACAAATATATGACTTATCCAATAATTTGACGCGATATGCATACATCGAAATAATCATTCCAAACGGGACAACAAGGACCAACTTGTTGTATTTTGGTCATCACAACAAAGGCTTGGTTAATTTTCGATCACCATAATATATAAAACGAGGTCCCCTTTATGCAATAAAGAGAATCAAATAAAACCAAATCATAGACAAAAGTCAAAACAGTAGCAAATGAGGCCATGCTTATGGTAACTAAATGAAGTTCTTACGTTATTTAAAAAAAAAAAACACACACACAATTTGAATTCCTGACGTTAATCAAATTGTAGATATTTACAATCGTGCAAAAGCTAATATTAGTCAATTATAAATTAACTAAAGTAAATAAGTAATACTAAAAAGTAAAACCTAAAGGTTAAATAACTAAAAGTAGAGAGGAGAGTTAATTGTTAAGTAGTGTTAATTATTGCGTAGGGTATTTTTTTTAATATATTATATATATGTATAACTAAAAATTAAAATAGTAAATTATTATATTCTTAATGGGTTAT
>JAJOOH010009221.1:0-29925 GCA_029582605.1 Solanum gracilifrons
ATCAGCACGGCCAAAAGCAACCATCACATTATGTTCAAAATTTGCCATTTTTATTCCTACACATAAAATTAAGTCATCTTCTTAATTAATAAATCAGAAAAATAATTTGAAAGCTATAGTAAAATAATAACATAATACTATGATTTATTGACGTGACTTTTTTAATTCATACCTTTGTGAATATTGTTTCAAAATTAGGCTACATAAACAAAAGTTTGACTGAATATTGTTGGAATGTGTAGAACATTTGTCACAAAAAGGTTTATTTTATAACCATATGTGCTCAGTTTAAAATATGAAAAATATGACTTTAACAGAGTATCGTAATTGATAGTCACGATTTAATGTTAAAACGTGATCATCAGTAACGTTTTATGATCTGTAAGATTCCAAAATAACAGGATTTGATTCTAAATTTACAGAATTCGATGGCCAATGATTGAATTATACATAAACGTGATTGTCAGTAACGTTTTATTTATAAAATGTGATTGCCAACGCTTTATAATCTGCAAAATTTACGAATTCTTTAACTTTAAAATGTGATCTACAGTAACGAAATATAAAACGTTAATTTGAGTAACATTGTAGCTCTAAAACGTGATTCAAGATAACAAAGTATAAAACATTATTGATAATGACGTTTTAGCTCTGTTTACTCTGTGAACTTTTATCTTTTTCCCATTAATTATTTTTAAAGAAAATAAAGCATAAAACGTCACTATGAACTTGATGAGTCCACAGTTTGGACTCATTTAAAGTTTTATTTTAATAGAATTAGTGTCCTCAAATGCATATTTTGTTTCAATAGCTGATGTAAATCCTTAAGTTTCAGGTATTTGGAGTTTGAGGCAAATTATGGACACTAATTGAAAAAAACGAATAAAATGGTTGAAAAGACGAAGAAAAGAAGGCCTGAGGATCGCCTAATGCATTAGGCGAGTCGCCGGATGGCCTTAACCTCGCCCAAAGTTCCAGTGTGTTGGGCCCTGAAGGAAAAGATCAAGTTGGCAATGAAAGGGAGCAGTCGGCGTGTCGCCGAACAGTTCCACGAAGCAGTACTATATCGCCCAATGTTCCAGAACGCGAAGATGCTGAATGCAAAAGCTGAAAGGCGATGTAGCAGACCAAGGGCGGATCGCGAGTGCATTGGCGATCCTGACTAACTGCGCCGACTGAGCCTTCGCGGCACCAATTTTTGAAAACTATAAATACTCATTTAATTATGTAGCTTAGTATCAAGTTGTAAAGAATTATTACTGAGACTTAGAATATTTTCATCCTAGACGTGTTTAAATACATTTTCTATCGTACCCACTTGATGGAAACACTTTTTGGTATTGATTTCTATCTCTTTTTCATGTCTAGCTAAAACCCCAATTCTTGGGGTGTTATTTTGTGAATATGGGTTAAATTTCCTGTTGGGTATTGCTTCTTTTTAGTCTATTTGATGTTTAAATATGATTTTGTTTAGTAGTTGTGTTTGAACTTAATGGGATTGTAGTTGCAAATATGATTTCATCTTAATGTTTTTGGCTTGCTCGAAAGAGAGGTTTTAAAACTAAGACTATTAAATCGATAGTTGGTGGATATTGGGTGGGGTCGTCGTGGGTTCAGCTCGAGAGAGTGAATCTTAGGTTTTTCCCACACATTCAACTCGAGAGAGTGAAAGGGCTAAGGCGGAGAATGTGCTTAATTGCGGCAACTCGGTGTTCGAGAGAAACCGAGTTGATTCGGGGTAAGTTGCTCGAGAGAGAACTTACCCCCAATAAAGTCTAGCCTACTTACAAATGTTCAGCAATTGACTATCAATAGCATTTACCCGATTGTGTATTTTATCCCGTATTCCTATCATATACCAAGAATTTTATCTCCCTATATTCGCATCTTTGTATTTTCGTTGTTTTAGTTGTTAATCAACTACAAACCCCCTTGATAATTGACATTCGTGTCAACCCCTTAATTTATTATGTGTCTACTCGATAATTTATTAGCTATGGTTAACTCTAGCATATTCGCGCTTAACTCTTCATTATCAGAAACTGCTCCCTTGGGAATCAACCCCAACCCCATTCGGTTGGGTTATATTACTATTGTACGATCGTAGACACTTGAATTGAAAATTGTATATTGATTACACAAACATCAAAATGGCACTGCTGCGAGGGAGTGGTGTTACTTGAGAAATATTAGTTGAGTTGAATTTTGCTTTTGTTAGTCGTAGTTTACTTACTTAATTTTTAGTTTTGTTTTGTTTGTTTGTGGGAATATTTCAGGAAGTATGAGTGTAAACGGAAGCAATGGCACCCAAGTAGGCCATCAAGACGACATCAAAAACTTTAATGATGTAAATGAGCCTCATGCTAATGACCCCATCTCATAGGCAGTATTGGTGCCATTCGCTTGCCTCCGATCGAAGGGAATGATCTATTCCACATCATGAATACTATGTTGCAACTTTTGCAACTAAAGGGCTTTTCAGTGGGTTGGCTCATGAAGACCCTCATGAGCACATTCGAAATTTCGTGGATATGTGCGGACCATTCTCCTTCAAGAATATATCCCAAGATTTAGTTCGTTTACGGTTATTCCCATTCTCTTTGATGGGAGAAACATTCAAGTGGCTAGCTGAATTGTCACGCGACTAAATCACTTATTGGGAGAAGTTGGTCACCGCATTTAATGTGCGATCTTTTCCTCCTTCGAAAATGATGACTATTCGGGACAGTATCCAAAGCTTTAAGTGTTTGGAGGGCAAGCCAATTCATGAGACTAGGCTGCGATTCAAGAAGTTGGTGCTCTAATGCCCAACTCATGGCTTGCCTGACAACGTATTGCTACAGTATTTCTACCGGAGCCTAGACTCGGTTAACAAGGGTGTTGATGTCCAACTTTCCCCAGGAGGTTTGATGCAATAGCCTTACGTGATAGGAGCTCATCTATTGGATGGCATGACCACGATAAATCGGGCTTGGTACACCCGTGAAGACCAAGTCTCCCCTCTTACATTCAAATTGACCAAGGAGCAGATGGAAAAACATCAAGAGAGGGACTAAAACATGGCTAAGATCATGACACAACTTGACATTTTTTCCAAAAATGCCATGGAAGCTGGTTGTCAGGGTGTCAATGTTGTGGGTATCAGGTGTGCAAATCCGGAGGAGGCAAAGTTTGATGTTTTGTATAATGAAGAGGTGAAGTTCCTAGTCAACCAAGGCGGTGGTTATCGTTCAAACTACCCAAGGTAGGGTGGTAACCAAGGTTCGGCTAGGGATGAAGGTTGGAAAGAGCGTGAATGGTGAGACTGTAATCCTAATTGGAAGGATAGGTATGTGCCTCCTCACGAGCGCCAAAAGCCAAAGGATTCGGAGGGTGGCAGGTCTGGGGATCTGTTTTCTCGTATACTCAACAAAGTTGAGAGGTCAGACAAGATCTTAAAAGATATGAAAGAAGACGTGTCGACCCTTAGCCAGACCGTTACCTCCCATTCACTATCAATAAAGCAGCTGGAGACCCAAATGGGCTAGATGTCGTCTCACCTAAATTCCAGACAAAAAGCGGGATTACCTAGTGACACTATGGTCAACCCCAAGAATGAGGTTTGAAGGTGGACCTGCGACATACCGCGACATTAACTAAGGCGTTATTTTGGAGGCAACCCAAAACCCCTTATTGCTCTTATTTGTTTTTTGGAACAATAATGGTGTGTTGTTTGTACAGGATGAAATGTTGAAAGAGTTCGAAAAAGTGTAGCGTGGCGAGCAGCAGGTCCAGTCGGCAAGTCACCGAAGAGGTCGGCGAGCCCGACCTAATCCACTGTTTGACTCAAGATATCTTAAAATTAGAGTCTGTAAAACTCGGCGATCCTAGGAAATTATTGGCGAATCACCGACCATGTCGGCGATCTCGACGGAGACCGTCGTTGGGACCCCACACTAACTGGAGGTTCTGTAAAATTCAGCGAGGTAAATGAACTCTCGGCAAATCACTGAGAGGATAGGCGAGCTCGAATAACGTCGCTGAATGGGCTAAAACTGGACGGTTTTGCAGCCCAAAGGTTTAAAAGTTTCAAACTCATTCACTTTCCCTCACTTTTTATCTTCCCAAACTCACACCCGCACGCTAGTTCATATATTTTTGCATTTTTAGAGTTGATTTGTGCTCGGAGTTGGATTACATTGCTGCCTGGCGTTTCACTCTTCTCTTTATCGACACCAAACGTTGGCTTTCTATGCTCCGAGTTTATTTTATCAAAAATTATACTCATTTGCAATCGCCTGATCTTGTTAAAGTGTTCTGATCCTGCCTGATAGGATTAGATTGTTTACATGCATGATTTAATTTGATAATATTGCTCGAGTAGTTGTGACTATTGAATTCCCGTAATTATATGCCTTAAACTGGATTAAAATTTGAGGGGTTGTGTTTTGGTGTTATGGGTCCTACCCTAATTTAACTAGTGCATGATTTGATTTTGTTTTCGGGGATTGTGGGGTTAAATTCGAGAAGTTGGGTTAAAAATAGGCACGTTAGGCCATTTGGCAAGCTAGGTCAAGCTCGCCGAACTACTTGGTGGTTCACCTAATGTCCCCATCTCGCCTTCGATTTCATGTTTTATTTAATGATTGATTCTGTAACTTTCGGCGAGAAGCTTGTTGTCGCCAAAAGCACTCGGCGACTCGCCGAAAGGCTTCTCATTCACCCTTTTTCTACACCCCTTAGCCTTTGTGCACTGGAACTTTCGACGGGCATATCCTTGTTCGTCGAAAGCTATCGGCGAAACGCCGAGTGGTTCCCCTTATTGCCTATTTGCTGCAGTTTTTAGAACTAATTCCTTCGGCGAGCTAGATCTAGCTCACCCAAGAAATTCGGCGATTCACCCTCTGGTTTGGCAGATCTATCTGAAATTATTCTACTGTGCTTTTGTTTAAGTTTTTCTAACTTCTCTTCGAGATTTTGCAAACATGAATAAATCAAAAGCTGCTGACAGAATAACACCAGCCCAAGAGAAGTCCAAAGGGATTGCGCTAAATGAGAATGCAGCTACGTCGAAAGGCAAAGCTACGAAACTACCCACAACTACTGGGAAAGGAAAGGGCAAGAGGCCCATTTCTGCTAGGAAGACCATTATTCTAGACCCTAATATTCCTTCATAGGCCCGAGGATTCTGCAGGGCGGTGAATGTCTTCTGGCGGACACACACTCAACAGAACATGGTGAATCTGGTACTGTTGTTCCTCCTGAGGTGACCTCGGGCACTGATGACCAGGCTTAGGGTCAGGCATCAGGTACTGATGCCCAGATAGACAGAGTGATTGTGTAGACAGGACCCCCTTTTTACCTCCTTCTCTGTTTGGCTTTATTTCACGGTTGGATAATTTTTATATGCATTTGAGGACAAATGTTTTTTATTTGTAGTGGGGTGAGGCCCACCTTTGTGTGTTGATTATAGCTCTTGTTTTGTTTATATATTAGGTTTTCAGCCTAAATTGTGTTGACACTGCTTTGCGTGGAAGTTTGAGCTTATGACTCCGTGTTTTTAAATTGTAAATGATTTTTGACCCTTCCAAAAAAAATGTGCCACCTCTTGTATGTGTTGAACGTGGTTGTTCTCTTGCAAATTTGAGTATCGGTTTTGATCAATACCGATGACTTGAATAGTGCTTATAATCGAACAAACATGAATGTGCAGCTAAGATGAGGCCAAATAAAGTTGCATAGACAATATGTGAACTCTTTGCATCTCGTTGTAACTAGCCAATTGTCGAATTGAGTCTCTTGTGATGATCGTCGCACACTAGCGAAAGTGTGGAGTCTTGTTTGACTTTGGTGTTGATGCCTTGTGTGACGAGCTTACTGTGAACTATGCATGATAACACCTAGAATTTTCCCCGTTGGTCCGGTTGACTAAGTAAGGCTATCTCTTGATATAATCTTAGGCAATTTTGAAGAGTGTGAAACAATTTGACATATACCTCTTTTGTGACATACCTTGTGAGCGTGTGTGAATCTCTTTTGAACACCCCTTAAGTCTTATCCTTCTTTGGAAGAAACTTGATGAAAACATGACCTTTCTTAAATCCACTACCCATAATCCTCTTGATTTGTGGTTGATTGAATAGCCAACTTAGGTCAAAATCCTAAGTTAGGGGTGTGGTGAAAAGAGAAGGCAAGTCAAGAAGTGCAAGAAAAGTCTCTTTTAACCCATGGTTTTGAGAAAAATGGAACCCCTCCATATATAAAGAAAAGGGGAAAGAAAACAAAGAAAAAGAAAAAGAATGAAAAAGTTATGGAATAAAGTACAAAAGAAATGGGGTTTCCAAACAATCCATGGAAAGTGAATAATGGGATGACTAATAAGCACTAAAGAAAATGATGAAAGAAGAAGAAAGGAAGTGTTGTGAGCACCACATTTCATGAGGATGAAAGTCATTGAGCCTAGATGATCATACATTTGCATTCAGCCCCATTACAAGCCTTGAAAAGACCTTTTTTATCTTGAGTGAGCTGAAACAATTGTCTATTGGAAAATACGGGCAAACCTATGGGTGAAAGCATGCATTATGTTCATCTTTGTGAGTGTGAGCGTTGCATTTGATTTTGAAACTTTAAATTGTGAACCATTGTGTGAATATGGAATCATTTTCTTTTGTGATGGCATTTGAACACTTTAGTTGAGCTTGAACTTGCATTTGAAGCAAGTATAGTGAGCTTGAGATTCTTTGATAATGGTGTGTCACAACTTGAAACTTTGAGTGCACATTTGATCTTCGCATGAGTAAATTGAGTCTTATATGTGCAATCATGATTAAGTCTTGTGTAGCACTGTTCGAGACATCAATTTTGAACTGTCGAACTTGAGTTTTACTTGAGGACAAACAAAAGTTTAAGTTGGGTGTTAACGAGTCCACAATTTGGACTCATTTAGGGTTTTATTTTAATAGAATTAGTGTCCTCAAATACATATTTTGTCTCAATAGCTGATGTAAAATCCTTAAGTTTCAGGTATTTGGAGTTTGAGGTAAAGCATGGACACTACTTGGCAAAAAGGAACAAAACGGCTGAAAAGACAAAGAAAAGAAGGCTTAGGGATCGCCTAATGCATTCGGCGAGTCGCCGAATGGCGTTAACCTCGCCCAAAGATCCAGTGTGTTGATCCCTGAAAGAAACGATCAAGTTGGCGATGAAAGGGAGCAATCGGCGTGTCACCGAATAGTTTCGCGAAGCAGTACTATATCGCCCAACGATCCAGATGTTGAAGGCAACAGCTGAAAGGTGATGAAGCAGACCAACGGGCAGATCGCCGAGTGCATCGGTGATCCCGACTAACTGCGCCAAGTGATCCTTCGCAGCACAAATTTTTGAAAACTATAAATACTCATTTAATTTTATTGCTTAGTATCAAGTTGTAAAGAATTATTACTGAGACTTAGAATATTTTTAGTTTTTAGTTCTTAGAATTTTTGGGAGACATTGTTCTTGAGCTTGAAGATTTTGAAGGGTTTCAACTCCGAGAAATTGGAAGTGGGTATCAGAGAATCTTCATCCTAGACGTGTTTAAAGACATTTTCCATCGTACCCACATGATGGAAACACTTGTTGGTATTGATTTCTATCTCTTTTTCATGTCTAGCTAAAACCCCAATTCCTGGGTGTGATTTTGTGAATATGGGTTAAATTTCATGTTGGGTATTGCTTATTGTTAGTCTATTTACTGTTTTAATATGATTTCGTTTAGTAGTTGTGTTTGAACTTAATGGGATTGTAGTTGCAAATACGATTTCGTCTTAGTGTTTTTGGCTTGCTCGAGAGAGAGGTTTTAAAACTAAGACTACTAAATCGATAGCCGGTGGTTATTGGGTCGTCGTGGGTTCAGCTCGAAAGAGTGAATCCTAGGCCTTTTCCCACATATTCAGCTCGAGAGAGAGTGAATGGGCTAATGCGGAGGTTGTGCTTAATTGCGGCAACTCGGTGTTCGAGAGAAACCGAGTTCTTTCGGGGTAAGTTGCTCGAGAGAGAGAACTTACCCCCACAAAAGTCTAGCCTAGTTACAAATATTCAGCAATTGACTATCAATAGCATTTACTTGATTGTGTATTTTATCCTGTATTCCTATCGCATCCCAAGAATCCCGTCTCCCTATATTCGCATCTTTGTATTTTCGTTGTTTTAGTTGTTAATCGACTACAAAACCCCCTTGATAATTGACATTCGTGTCAACCCCTTAATTTATTATGGTTTTACTCGATAATGTTTTTAGCTATGGTTAACTCTAGCATATTCGCGCTTAACTCCTAATTCTCAGAAACCCCTCCCTTCGGACTAGACCCCAACCCATTCGGTTGGGTTATATTACTATTGTACGATCGTAGACACTTGAATCGGAAGTTGTGTCTTGATTACGCAAACATCAGAACCACGTTTATACTAGTTCTGTAAAAATTATTTTTAAAAAAGTTCTATTTTGGTGAATTGATTTAAACGATGGCTTATTTTGGTCAAAGCACCAAAAAAGATACGCTGACCAAATAGATCGAAGAATGTCAAACTGCTTTCGATGCCATCAAGAATTACTTGTCAAATCCACCTGTGTTGGTTCCTCCAGGGGAAAGGAGTCTATCATTACTATATTTGTCTGTCTCAAATAACGCATTTGGGTTTTGCTCAAAAATTGAGACATTATTTATCCTCGTTCACTACGTACCTTATTTGACCCACTGAAGTATATTTTTTCCATAAGTTTATGCCAACCAGGAAGTTAGCTAAATGGAAAATGCTTCTGACTGAATTTGATATTGTATATATGACTAAAAATGCAATAAAAGTACAAGACTTAGTTGATCATCTCGTAGAGAATCCAGTTGGTGAAGAATATTAACCACTCAAAACTTACTTTCCTAATGAAGAAGTGGCTTTTGTGGAAGGACATTTCTGAAGCATACCCTGGTTGGAGAGTATTCTTTGACATAGCAGCGAATCGCCAAGGAAGAGGTATCGGAGCACTCTTAGTATCAGAATCGGGTCAGCACTATCCTATGGCGGCTAAACTCCGATTCAATGGCACAAACAACATGAATGAATATGAAGCTTGCATTTTCAGTTTGAAGATGGAAATGGATATGAACGTTAATGAGTTGCTGGTAATTGGAGATTCAGATTTGCTAATTCACCAAGTTCAAGGAGAGTAGACCATAAAGAACCTAAAGATCACACCGTATGTGTAGTTTATACAAAAGTTATGCAAAAGATTCCGTAAGATTGAATTTAGGCACACTCCCAGGATACATAACTAACTGGTCGATGGTCTGGCCACCATTCCCTGAATGATCAAACATTCGGATACAAGTTATATTAATTCTCTAAATATAGATCTGAAAGAGGAACTTTTTCATTGTTCGCATGCTGAAGCGGAACCAGATGGATTACATTGGTATTTTGACATAAAGAAGTACTTGGAAATCAGAACTTATCATGAACATGCAACGTTAAATCAAAAGAAGGCGATACGTCATATGGATAACCATTTTTTTCTAGTGGGGAAATCCTTTATAGGAAAACTCCAGATTTAGGTTTTCTTAGATATGTAGATGTTATTGAAGCGGTGAACTTCATGAACAAATACATGTTAGGGTTTGTGGTACTCATATGAATGGGCTCACCTTGACAAAGAAGATCATTCGAGCCGATTATTTTTGAATTACATGAAGCATGATTGTCGCAAGTTCATGCAAAAATGTCATAAACATCAAGTGCCTGCAGATTTGATTCGAGCACCGCCTCACGAACTTAATGTTATGAGTTCACCTTGGCCATTTATAGTTTGGGCATGGATATCATTGGTCCAATAGAGTCAACCGGCTCTAACGGACACAGATTCATTTTAGTTGCCATCAACTACTTTACCAAGTGGGTGTAACCAACCTCATATAAGTCAGTACAAAATAAAGTTGTAGCTGATTTCATCTGCAACAATCTAATAATAAGATTTTGGATACCGAATTCTATCATTACTGATAATGGAGCGAACCTTAACAACCACTTGATGAAGGAGTTATGTGAGCAATTCAAGATTACTCACCGAAACTCAACCGCTTATCGTCCTCAAATGAAAGGAGTTGTAGAAGCCGCCAACAAGGACATCAAGAAGATCTTAAATAAAATGATTGACAATCACAAAGGTTGGCATGAGATGTTGCCATACGCTTTGTTGAGTTACAGAACAACTGTCATGACATCAATTGAAGCAACTCTGTACTTGTTAGTATATGGAACAGAGGCAGTTATACCTGTCGAAGTTGAAATACCTTCGTTGAGAATCATTCAAGAAGCCGAATTGAGTAATGCTGATTGGGTTCGCGAGCGGATTGATCATTTGGCGTTAATCGATGAAAAGAGAATAGTTGTCGTTTGTCATGGTCAACTGTATCAACAGAGAATGATTCGTGCTTTCAACAAAAGGGTGTGAGCCAGAATATTTGAAATTGGTCAATTGGTTCCCAACTGCACTAGGATGAATATAAAGAGAAATTTTAACCAAATTGGCAAGGACCATACAATGGTTTCAAAGTGTTATTCGGAGGTTCCCTAATCCTAACAGAGATGAAGGGTATATAGTGGCCAAGACCGATCAATTCAGATACTGTCAAGAGATATTACGTTTGAAGATTCAGTTGATATTATTGTCTTTTCCTTGTACTAGATTTTATGTGCTTGTAATCGCTTATGTTTAGAATTTTATCCCTTTGTAATGAACTACGTCTAACCTGAATTCTCAAGAATGAGATACATAGGCAGCCTTTGTCAGCTTCGGTCATCCCTTCATCCTTTTTAATGTTTTTCTCTTGCAATGAACTAAGTTTGACCTAAATTTTTAAGAATGAGATACGTAGGCGTCCTTTGTCGACCTCGGTTACCCCTTTATACCTTTTTAATATTTTTCTTTAGACTTGAACTACATTTGACCTGAATTCTCAAGAATGAGATACGTAGACGTCATGTGTTGACCTCGATCGTTTCCTAATTAAATATCTCTATTTCTGTTAATCCTCAAGAGGAGAACTACGTTTGACCTGATTTCTCTCTCAACGTTCGGTCATATCTCCTGTGAGATTTCTATTTTCCTTTACAATAGAAACCAGGATAGAATTTTGAGAGAGATTCAAAAATTCTCAAGAAGATATCCTTAACAAGTCAAGACTCAAAGTGCACTGAAATTTACAACTGGGACAGAATTTTTGAAAAGATCTCAAAAATTGCATGAGTCATCCATCGACAGTTTGAAATACGCCAAGACATTTAACTAGGAAAGAAATTTTTGAGGATGACCTCAAAAATTTCATCAGAATCTCAAAGACAACTGCGAATATTCCAGCCTGATCAAGAGTTTGGAAGTAACTTCAAGTGATCCCAGCGCCATTATAAGATCAGAAGTAAACTTCGACAATATTCGCATTTTAAGAGTCAGATCGCCCAAGCTTAAAGAATTCTATGAATCTTTCTAACAAGTTACCAGATAGACCTCGAAGCTTCAACCCAAAGGCATTCATTAAGCTTGACGTGGCATGACAGTTGGCAATACCCTTTTTCAAATGTCTTTTTGAAAACCTATTTTCCTTTAAGAATTTTTCTCTATGTTTCAAATATTTTGCATAAAATATTTAGTCTTATCTATCAAGAAGCGGGAGATCGGAGCAATCAAGCAGAGATAGCAAGACAAGGAGAGGACAGCTGAAGAGATCGACACAAATCATTTCATTTAAAACTAACAATTTTTCTGTAAATGCAGGAAAAGTTTTTACGCTTCTGATACTAAAGGAAATTCGAAATATGAGTAGCATCATTTCACTCAAATTCTCAGCGAGGCGAGATCCAAAATGAACATACAATTGTTCGAAGATGGAATAAATGAAAACCTCGAAGAAAAGTAATATTGTCATTTTCCAGCAGCTGGAAATATTTGGAGGATATTCATCTGCATCGTATCATCGAGCGTGATAATATCTTCACCCAGAGGGTCATTTGTATTGTATTGTATTGTCAAATGAGATGATACCACTACCCAGAGGGTCATTTATATTGTATTGTCGAATGATATGATACCACTATCCAAAGGGTCATTTATATTGTATTGTCGAATGAGATGATACCACTACCCAGAGGGTCATTCATGTTGTATTATCGAGCAAGATAATATCCCTACCCAGAGGTTCACTCATGTCATTATCTTCATTCAACACCGAAAAGTCATCTTCATTTCATTGCCCAGTGAGGCATCACTCTCATTGCCTAGTGAGACATCATCTTCATTGCCCAATGAGGCATCATCTTCATCTCATTTCCCAGTGAGACACCAACTCCATTCCATCGCAAGAAAATTGTTATCCTTATCATTGTCCAGTGAGGCATCATCATCATTATCTTCATTGCAAAAACGTTAACAAATGAGCCATCAGCATATTACATCGGTCTATTTCTTATTACTTAGTTATCAAAAGAAATGTACTCACTGAAGAATTTTATTGAAAATATGAATATAAGTGTTATTTGCTCTATATCAAACTGAAAGAAGCTAACGTCAAGTATTTGAAGAGAACGACTAAGTGTCGACATGGTAAAAGACATTATCTCTCCATTTGAATAATATTTTACACTACTGAGTTTTATCTCAGTCTTTGTTGAGAGCATCCAAGAGGATGAATTCTCAAACAAACCATAGGTGCGAACGACATCAAAAAGAATGCATCACAACGTGGAACTTTTTCTTAGCAACGAACTGGGACATACTCCAAAGAGTAATGCCAAACTCTTAGGAAGCGAGCTGAAGAGTAAATTCCACCAAAATCAAACCACACCTCTATCAGAAGGCATGTGGGTTTTTATTTGGGTTTATTAGTTCCGGTTTCACATCCATAAAATTTTGATTTCCATCGGAGGCAACTTTCCAATTCGAATGACAATACACCAAGAGCTGTGGAAATTATGTTCGTGTAAGTTCTTACTTATGAGTGTGAAACATGCCACATTCATGGCTAAGAGGTTGCAAACCTCTTTTTCATAATTGATTTATTTGTCATTCTTCCCGATCGAAGGATATCTTGGCATACTAGATTTCTTTTTCAACCGATCAAGTCAAACTACAAACAGCCTGATTCCCTAGGTTTAACGATATGTAGGCGGGATCAATGTTGAAAACTCGGTTGTATTCATACACTCTCTCTTAAATCCTATTCCCGAGCATTCTGATTTTTCATAATTCGATATTAGGATAGATTTTGAATTCTTTCAAAATCGTGTGTTAAATCAACTGTATCAAACTATAGGTGGCTTGAATACTCATATAGTCTGAGATGTGTAGGAAACCCATTTTCGGGGTTCGGCCATAATTCCTAAAATTTGTACCGAAATCCCTTTTCTGAGAGATAGAGGATGTGGTCGGTCAAAATTAGATTCGACAATTTCATTTGCTTCGAATTTCTAGCATCAATCCAAATCAAACGATGTACAGTTGTTGACACCCAATTTTGGTCCTCCACGATATGGATTAATATTTGAGCTTCTTACTTTCAAACGATTTGGAATAATTAGTTTTATAAAAATTCAAACTATATTTCAAACTGATTTTATCTTTTATAATATTTTTTATATAATAAATATGTATACAATTAGTATATTTTATGAATATTAAAAAATTATCTCAAAAGATTTTATGATTTAGTTAAATATTTTATTAACTTAGTTTAGTTTAAATTATGGTTATAGTTTTGAGTTAATTAGTTTGTAATTAAATTAATTATTTTATTTTGTTAAGATTAAGAAGCTCATTAATTAATTTATATTTATTCGTCCTATTTAAATTTTATCCAAATTCACCGATTAAATTTAATTTGGCTACATTTGCAATTCATTGTTATTTATCTATTACAATTTTTTAGCCAGTAGTTTGTCCTATCTTTAACTCAATTTTTCAGAATATTTTGGGCCTTTAACTCTATTAAATCAAACTGCCCACTCTTAATAGAGTAAATTTTAGGTTTAGCAAACATAAAAATCATATTGGTATGTTATAGTTATAGTTTGTACAATTGTGCTCCATAGCAAACATAATGTTTGCTATGGTTATTAATCTATATATTTCGGTATACATATACATAAAAATATGTATTTGGGTCTATTTGTATATTTCGGTATACAAATAGGTCATGCATTTATATATTTCTGTATATAAATGGGTTATGCATTTGTATATTTCGAATATACAAATGGGTCCTCCTGCATTTGTATATTTCGGTATACAAATGGGTCATGCATTTGTATATTTCGGTATACAATTGGGTCCTCCTGCATTTGTATATTTTGGTATACAAATGGGTCATGCATTTGTATATTTCGGTATACAAATGGATCCTGCATTTGTATATTTCGGTATACAAATGGGTCTTGCATTTGTATATTTTGGTCTATTTGTATATTTCGGTATACAAATGGGATGGCAAAAAACATGAAATGTTTGTTGCGAATTACAAATAAAAGAACCTATGACTATAACATTTAATTTGAATGAATAGTTTGCTATTTCATACAATTTCCCCTATTAATACTCAACTCATTCCAAGCCCAACTAACCAATTTCCAGTGGCCCGATTCAACTCCTCCAATTGCACAGCCCAATCCCCATCTAATCAGCAACAACGACTCGACCCGGCCCAATTTCTATTCAACAAAAGAACCGAGACGTTTACAGCAATAACGACAGCCCATCTCCAACGTTAACAGAAGCAACAACACAACGATAGAGACCCAGAAACGTCAACAATACACAACAGCTAGCGTGTACAATATACCCAACGATTCCAACGATAATTCTTCACGTCAATTCTAACGAATCCAAATGGCAGTAAGCACTCCAACACACGTCACCTTCTTCTTCCCCAAAATGGCAAGAACAGAGCAACACTCACGCCTTTTCAGCTTTCCTCGAGAATTTTCAACAGGTTTAGTTGTCTTTTTTGCTTGCCTTGGCCTCCAAATCCTTGAAAATCCGTTAGAAAGCTGCTAAAAAATAATGAAGGATCAGCATTTACTGATCCAAGAGAAAAAAGGTTTGAAATTTGAATTCTTATTTTGCCCAAATTCTTATCCAAATCCCTCTCTTTTCCCCCAAAAAAATCAAACCTTGGGTTTTTGACTAATACAAAAA
The DNA here is from genome assembly GCA_029582605.1 of Solanum gracilifrons. NCBI lineage: Eukaryota > Viridiplantae > Streptophyta > Magnoliopsida > Solanales > Solanaceae > Solanum > Solanum gracilifrons. The sequence continues at coordinate 15,197 of JAJOOH010009221.1, forward strand.
AGATACAGCTTACCAAGAAATAGTTACAAAAATACATATGAAATACACTTCAAAACGGAGAAGATAATTGGTTCGAGCCATAGCATTACTATCTTGTTCACTCAAAAACCTTCTCGAAAATTTATCATTGTACTGGTGGAAGGCTGATCCCTTACTCGTTTTTCTCATTTCGTTGCATTATAAAAGGTAACCTTATATCAGTCCATGTCTTTTTTATTCTTAATGTATGGATTGTTTGATTCATGACCATTAAAGCGTTTAAATGTTATGATTCTAGGTCTATTATGAATATTTGTTGGCTGTGAATCAGTAGTCGTTGATGGTCTGTTCACTCATAATTTATTTATTTTTATTTTCAGTCTTTGTTTCTTGAAATTTGATGACCCCATTTGGCGTTGAGATTGGTTATTAATTTCTTCATGTTTAATTGAGTAGTTTACTGCCTCTTCTTCCTTCTTTATGGTTTCTGGTCCTTGTACATTCAAATATGAGTATTGTAATCCATCGATTAGTTGTTTGTATCTTTAAAGATCTAGTTTATAGCTGTGTTAGTTATACATCCTTTGTTACCCTTCATGTTGAGTTAGCTTATTTCGAGTCTGTTTCAACTAAAGATGAGTCGATAAGCTATTTATTTCAAGCTACTTGTTGAGTTTCTTCAACTCTCACAAGTTTATTGTTTGTATGTCTATTTTTCACCTTGAATCTCGCTAAAATTGAAATTTTCTTATCTATATCTAAGTTGGTTTCGGCTGCCCCTTCTCCCTTTCTCTAATGACTTGGGGTCTACTATATCATTGTTTAGTATGCCTTGTTTGAATAGAGTATACGCTTATATCTTGTTTATTTTAGTCGAAATGCTTACCGTTTATAGTCGAGCTTGTAGAATGTGAATCTCCATAAATTACTTGATGTTGTAATATAGTTTGGATAACTGTTTGCTTTACTGATGTTTTCAATTGGCTCATTCATTAAAAGAAGGGAGGAAGGTGAACATTATTTTTTATGTGAGTTCTATTTGTAGTAACTTGCTTATTTCTTTCTTTCCTAGCATTCAAGGTAGCTTGTTGTCTTCTAAATTAATGAATCATATTTATCTTTGGAAGTTTGATTAACAATCTTAGGTTGTCGGGTTCATGATGGTGTAATTTTTTATTCCTAGTCCCTTGCGTGATCAAGTCTAGCCTCTTTTTCTTTGTTTGGCAAAGTTGTTAATTTAGTTTGAGTCTCTATATGAATGAGTTGTGAGTAGAATTGAGCATGAATTTGATTGTTAAGATTCCAGTAGTTTTTCCTCTCTTCTTTGTCTTGTTTAAAAATCAGTCTACCTATTTTTTCTAATCAGGCAAGTGCTAATATATGGACTTGTTTGAGTATTCATTGTTGACTTAGGACAAGGATGCAGTGACCAGTTTGAGTTTCTTTTTTCTTAAATTCGTATCCTTACTGGTTCTTTCATGTTTTCTTTTCTGGTGCATGTAACCTCTCTGAATGAGTATTGTGGACTTTAGCTTCTATTCCGCATTGCTTTCGGGTCATGTTGGCCCAAAATTTCTCCATCGAGTCAGCCTTCATTTTGTTTGGGCCTTTAAAAATAGAACTATATGTTGAGGACAGGTTGCAAGCCTCTGAAATGTCCTAAATTGGATTGTATACATTTATACATAAGTCAGGTGTTGAAATACAGGTTGGAAAACCAAAGTGCAAGGCTGGAAGACTGATTTACAGGTGTACGGAGCAAAATAAATGGTTGTATACATGTTGTATACAACAGTATACACCGAATATTCAATGATATACAAAAGTTGTATATGTTGTATAAAGGCAGCAGAAATGGACCAAAAGCCCACCTATTTGGTAATTATTTTGTTAGTTTTTAAGACAGGTTGAAATTGGGCCAAAGGCCCAAATATAGCAGTCCAAATGCACTAAGTAGCAGATTTTTGAGGAAAAGTGGTTTCGGGCATTTTAGTTTTTTAGGATAGGTACAAATGGGCCAAAGGCCCAAAAATTAGAATTAGGCTCAAGTACTGGCCTAGGCGGACAAAAACCAGACTTGGGCCGAAAATCTCTCTTTATTGTATTTTAAAATTGTTTAAATATTACTTGTTTATTTGTTAACAAATCTTAAGGTTTAGCCTAATTCGAATCCCCTGAAAGATGAGTCATTCCGTATAATTTATTTTAAAACCCTTTTTTTAAGTAAGTAAATACTAATCTTTTTCTTTATAATTTATTTTTCTCATGTATAGCTTTTATTAGTTAGTCATATTTAAAGATGTAAATATTGTTTCCTTAAATTAATTTAAGTATAAAAGTTGTTTGTTGCCCTAAAGCAACCAAGCATGCCTACTGCCTTTAAGTTTTTAGCCAAATATTTTAAATTGGCGGATAACCGCATGTTAGCGAGTATTTTAGGTGCTTTCAAACTCTTCCTGAAATGTTAATGTGAACCCCAAACCCCCTTTGGTATTTTCAATTGATTTTCTGTTTTGAATCTTTTGAAAATCAAAGTTTTCTTGATTTTTTTTTTTTAAATTAAGTGGTGATTCTTTTCTAAATATAAAATAAACTTTTAGAATAGAACAATTATTAATGGTGCATAATGCAGCCCTAGCCTAGGAGGTTTGGGGGGGGGAGTGATAAGAAACCATATGGGAAATTGGGTGGTAAGCTTCACTCCCCTGAGCACAAACCAATCAAAGTTGAACTACAAGCCCTGTGGAGAGGTGTAAGGCTAGCTATGGAACACAATATTTGAGCCCAATTGAAATTAATACTGACTCTTCTAAAGTTTACAAATAACAACTTGCTCTATGACTCTGATTGTTGAATGATGAGAATCCTGAAAGTCATAGGGATGGCACATATATCTGTGCAGAAGGAAGGGGTGAAGAATCCAACATTTTGACAGCTCCTCCAATGTCTGTGCAGAAGGAAGTGGGTGCAGACCTCTGAAGAACTAATTATGCTAGGTTTACCAACAATCTAGATAGTAATATTTTACAGTGTCGGGTTGTGACACACTATTATTAACGAACATCCCCTTGTAATGGGCAAACAAACACCAATCACGCCTTAGCGTATTTGAAATTAAATAAATCCTTTCGAAGGAAAAGGTTACATACAATTTATACAGTTCAAAGATTAATTTAAAATAGTAATACTTAGTAAGAGAACTCAATCTAAAATACCTTTACTGACTTCAGAATTTCATGTAAAACGAAAAACAACCACACAAAAAAAAAAAATCTCAAACTACCAAGAATAATAGAGAAGTTATTGGAACAAAGTGGGTGAAGAGGCAAGCCATCCATAAATCAAACTTGGTTGAATGACCATTTTAGATAATAATTGAATTAATGTTTTGAGTAAAAATAAATTTGACTATTGTCTAATTTTCCCTTATGCTTTTTCCCCTGCTTTATTTTTTTTTCTTTATTTTCTCACCCGGTGTTTAGTTTCCGCATTGAAGTCCGATTATTTAGAATTCGCACAATTTCAGGGAAAGTGCTCTCTATCATGGATTTTTTCATACTCAAAACTCAAATTCGAAACCTTTAATTAAAGAATGAGCAATCTCATTCAGTGCACCACATCCTTTGATTGTCTACTATATTTGTTTTCAACACATATTTCAAGGAAAAAAGAGGTAGGGCGCGAATGTATAACATTGTGTCAATTTAATTCATTAGTGGATATAAATTTTGATCCTTTATTTATTAGTTCTTCCATTGTCTTAACTTTTGTTTTTTCTAAGTTTTTTTTTCCTGAAAAAAATATGATAAGCAAACCAAAGGGATTATCATTAGGTTTTATTTACTTTTAAGTCACAAAGCATGAGACGTGAATGATTATTAGATTGTAAAGCATTGTTGGGAGGAATGCACAATATGCTACACTATCCCATTTCACTAATGATTATTTTAAGGGATAATTTAATATATATAATTATAAAAGGAATTTATACTATTGTTTAGTGCTTCATAATTGTAAATTCTTTTTTTTTCTTTTCTGCAATTATGGTTGTCGTGAAAAAGAAATATTGCAAAGTTCTCTAATATTATTATATGTTTTTTGTTGGACCCAATTTGGATCAAAGAGGTGAAGCACTTCTTAAAAGCCCATGTAGCACAGGTATTCCAAGTGGTAGGGTCATTGACCCCTTTCATTACAAGTTTACAACAATAGTTACATGAGCACCATCAAACAAACACTATATTTTTAGAGATAATTAATTAAGGAAAAATTATGTGGTTAAGCAAATTTATATTACTTAATTAGTCATCATAGCTATAGTTACCACTCTCGATTAACTTTAAGTGTTAATTATGTGGGTTGGGTTTGAATTTGTATAATTCGCCACATTTGTATAATTCACAACTAACAATTTTTCGTTTGATTTGTATTTGTATACGATGGTTTATATTTGTATATGACAGTGATTTATCTTGGTTTTTCAGTTTTATCACTAGATGCATTGAATCTTTTTTGTATAACTTCTTAAAGTTTGCATAAACGCATAGTTTTCGAATTTTATATAATATAGTTTGTACAGCTGTTTAAAGTTCAAATTTTTACTCTATTCATTTAGCTTTACTCATTCAGCATATTATCTTGAAATAATTATATCTATATTCTTTGCTTTTTATTTAGCTATATTTACTTTGCATGTCACTAACTTTATATGCAAACTCCTGGAAAACGGACATAAAATGAAGAGTTAAATTAAGACGCATGCTTTTGATTTTGGATAAAGTTAACTGTACTATTTTTAAGGTAAATAAAAATAGAAAAAATAAATATTACAAATGACATTTAATATTAATTATAGGGATAAGGGTCTAAAAAATATTCCAATTTTGGTCGGATTTGCTGTTGCGATACTAAACTTTCATGAAGACTTATTACCTCCCTAGACTATTTAATACCGTATTTTAAACATATATATTTGTCCACGTGGACATAAAAAATAATGCAAAATTATAAATAATAATGTGTCCACGTGGGCACATATATACCTTTAAAATACACTATTAAATAGTTCAGGGGGTAAAAAATACGATATTAAATAGTTTAGGGAGATAATAGATCCTTATGAAAGTTTAGTATCGTAACAGCAAATCCGACTAAAGTTGAGATATTTTTCAGACCCTTATCCCTTAATTATACTTTCATTATCCATTCTTCATTTCACCCACATAGTCCCTATTTCTATCATGTCATTAGTTACTTTGTATATGTTCCAATGGTATCTATTCATATATGCTATTAAGCCTATTTTTCATAACTTATTTTGATGCATAGATAAAGAGTAAATTAAAATAATTAGTCATCTTTTTATCTGATTTCTTAAGTACCGTATAAAATGAAAAGTGATTACCTAATATAAAACGAAAGGGGTAATATAAATATACAATACCCTCTCTTTGTTAAATATAAATAAATTGTTAAGATATGATATATTTCTTTTCTTAAAAAAAATATTTATTGACGAATTTATCAAAAGATAATTTGTCACTATTATCCTTTTGATTCTTTCTCTCGCTCTTTTAAAAAATACAAGTGGTCATTATTTGGGATTTAAAAATAGTTAAAACCCCATTTAAAAGGGATAAACTAATACATTCATGAACTTTTTAAAAAAAAATTATTTTAGATCAAATAAAAACATATCAATAATTTATTTTAAAAATAAAAAAGAACGTCGCCTGAGAGATTCGAACTCTCGCGGGGAAACCCCATGTACTTAGCAGGCACACGCCTTAACCACTCGGCCAAAGCGACATATTTGTCTCTTTCAGTGTTTAGTGTATATTTATTACTCTCTCCGCCCCTATTTCATATGGCATTTGAATTTCGAGATTCAAATTTGACCGTAAATTTTTCATAGATCTTTTAAACGTTTTGAATTATTATGACTTATAGTACTTTTTACGTAGTTTACAAATATATAAATTTCATTTCAAAGAAGATTCCGTGCGCAAATTCCAGATCAAACTTAAACTGTTGACTCTCAAAAAATAAAAAATGTCACATAAATTGAAACAGGGGAGCATAAAGCAAAATGGTCATGATGCTATTGATACTTGAAATTATCTATCTTTAATCAGAAGTTTTTAAGTTTAAGTGTTTTTGATAATAGAGATTATTTTTTATATAGGAAAAACATCATACTATTATTAAAATGAAGAAAAGGGCAAGATAAAAGATCAACTAAACGCATCTTTCCATGTGAATGTTAAACTTTCTAACAAAAGTAAAAGTAGGAATTTGAAAAGAGAGGAGCAACCTTTCTGATACTATTAATCAGTCATGCAGGCAAAATGTTCTCCTTGAACTACTAAATTGCTGCCACTCCAAATGGTTAAAGCATTTATGATAACCTCATCTTTCACACAATAATTTGACTATCTTCCTATGCACTTGACTTACATCAACCAGAATGAAATATAGCTACTTGAGTTTGTAACATTTCTTGTGTCAACTACATGGATATAATCAATGGTGAATTCAGATTTTTCACTAAAGAGTATCAAAATATAATTAAAGAGGTAAATACAAAAAAAAGTCACGTAATATCAATATATAATATATATACATAAAAAGAATATTCTATCTAGCTATATAGTATAATATTTTTTATAGAAGCGTCGGTTGACATCCCTCTAGTACGTGTGACTCCACCACCCACCGGATATTACTATATATGTATATGGGGCTTCTGATTGGCTAAAAGTCAAAAGTACATTTGGAGTACTAGTCCAATATTACTCGTGAAAAGATAGGGAGAAAATTATTTTCACCTAGCACTATGTATTCTATTATCCAACTCCACTAGGATTTGCAAAAAACTATTATTCATTGTGTGCTTGATCAACTTTTATCAATTATTTCCCATATTCCTTAGACGATTCTATCAAGATCCCTAATTAAAAATAAGAAAATTTTAATTATTTTTATAATATTTTTGGATGATATATACCTTTTTCTTTAAAAATTCAGCATCTAAAATTCACATATGCGATTAATGACAACACAAAATCATTACCTACTGTTATATAATTAATACATTTTACAAATTTAATAAAAGTAAAAGATACTCCACTAATAATTGGAAGGATTTTTTTTGGGGGGGAGGGGGCTCTAATATACGGTGCAGGATAATGGAAGTGAAACACAGCTTGATATTCCATTAATAAGGATTTCATGAATTTGGAGGTTGTTAGCTACTAAATGGACAATTTGGTAGGGATTTGGGCTTTTTCTTTTTTTCCAATAAACAACTTCATTATATTACCTCATGTGCCACTAAAGGAGATATGTAAATCTCCTTTTTAAGTTGAGTGACAGCCCCTTTATCCTATGTCTATCACTAATAATAAGGTAAAGTATACTTCCTCTATTAACTGAATTTGTGAGACAATGTAAATATATTAAGAAAAACATTCAAAGACATAATTTAAAGTTTAAACCATACTTTTCAGTTTTCATTATTGCACTTTGTGAAATCATAAATATAATTTTGCATGTAGTGTAATTTATCTCTTAGAAAATATAAAACTTCAATAAATAAAAGGATAAGTATGGAAAAAGTTTCAAACATTCATCTTAAACTTTAAACAATTCAATTATTTTGAATAATGAAAAAAAAATTCAAAAATTCAATTAATATAAAGATAGTATAGTTTACATAAAGTTGTTGTACCCTTGTTCCACTAAAGAACTTGTTAAATGTTGCGATCAAAATCATGTGTGTAATCTAATTAAATATTTCATATTTAAGATTAGTGTAACATTTTAGACAAGGTCATGTGCACGATCGAATATATATATATATAAAATATACCTAGTTATAGCTAATAACTAACTTTTACACATACTTCAAAGAAGAAGAAAATATAAGGATAAAAAGTAAAGCACTCATTATTGAACTTTAGTAAGAGTCCAGAATTAATTCCATTACGCTATATATTATGTCATGCTACCAAGAGCGGTTTCTCTCAATTATTTCGGATCGTAATAATAAGCATTCCTTCTATCTTAATTTTACTACGTGTCGCAGTCTCTTTCATTCCTTTTACTAGATCTGATTTTTTTTCGATACAACCAGTGGCGGAGCCACCTTACAAATAGGGGGTTCATCAGAACCTCTTTCGGCGGAAAATTATATGATTTATATAGGGAAAATTATATGAAATAGCAAATTATTAATTCAAATTAAATACCATAGCCATAATTTATTTTAATTGTAATTCGCAGCAAACATCCCATTTTTTTGCCATCTGATTCGATATACATCTATCCATTTTCGGTATACAATTAGTCATTTTATACATTTCGGTATAAAATGTGTTTGTGTTTGTATAAAGCGAGAGAAAAGTGTATATACAAATACAAATACAAATACATATATTTTCGTCTTATATATTTATAATTATACAAATACAGATCTTATTATACAAATTACAATGTATAAATGAATTTATACAAAACTGAACAATTTGTATAAAATTGGATGTTTGTAATGAATTATACAAATCAAAAGCTCCATAGCAAACATAAAATTTGTTATGTAGCGCAATTATGCAAACTATAGTTATAACATATAAATATGATTTTTATGTTTGCTATATGTGAAAGTTGCTCATTTATATATGGTTAAAATAATTTTTTAGATATATATAGTAGATATTGAACCCCCTTCAATTACTTTGTGTCTATTTTTTCAGATTTTAAACTCTCTTATTGAAAATTTTGGCTCCGCCACTGAATACAACAGCTAAACACGAAGATAGAGCTCGTGTCTAAGCATAAACTAGTGTGGCTATTTTTTTAGTTAATATTTCTTCTGTCCTTTTTTGCTTATCAAATTTGGATTTGGAATACCTATTAAGAAAATAATGATTTGTACAGTGAGTTTACTATTTTACCCCTATATTAATGGATAAGGTTTCAAATATATTTTCTCACAATACTTTTTTTTTTAAATTAGCTCAATGTTAATAAATTGAGGGTTACAATAGGAATAAGAAAATTGTTCTTCTTTGGTTTGTCAGAAATGACAAATAAAAAGAGAAATTAAATTAGAAAATATTTGAGAAGTACTACTTCCGTCCACTTTTAATTGTCGTAGTTTGATTTTTAGAGTTAAATTAAACTTTGACTAATATTTTATGATGTATTTTTTCAACATATTGATATGCAAAAATTTGTAATTTATAGTACTTTTCGTATAGTTTTGAATATTTATTTTTTTTGTTTAAATAATGAATTAATGTAATCTAATTTAACTTTAAAAATTAATTAAATTGATTTTTAAAAAGTGTGACATGACAAATAAAAATAGACAGAGAGAATAAATAAGAACGAAGGGAGTAAAAATTTGCATGGGGAAGATGATACTACTCAAAGTCCTAACTTTAATTAAAAATTATTAAAATATGTTTATGCATTTACTCTGCTTACCAATTACCATAAGAAAAGCAATGGAAAAGCAGTTGTTGTTCATTCTCAAGCAAGTTAACACACTTGGCATATGCACCTAAGAATGTGGCCATTTCGAAGCAAGATAAATCAAGTTTTCTTAAGAAAAAACATTAATTATGTAACTATGTTTGAAGATGGAGCAAACCAAATCAATCTAGGTCGATCACAAATATCAACCTTGAGATACGTTATTATCCCTTTGGGACACCCACGTCCGATTTAAAAAGGGGGGAAAAAAGGAAACTTACGTAAATTTCATTAGTTAATTACTTATATACACTCTAATTTGTAATATCATGTATCTTATTAGATTTTGATACATTCAGATACGTTCAAATATATATATCTCGGGAAACATGGATAAAAAATGATATCTTATTAGTAGCTGGAGAATCATGTAAAATATTAGTAATATGTATAAATTATGTGGATATTAGTTTTTGCACCTTTTAACTCATATAAGATAATAAATTGACATCTCAAATATTCCGCAAATTTATAGAATATTTACAAATATCAATGGAGGTCAAATAAATCTCAAACAAGTTTAAATCATTCTAGTTTAAGAAATACGTCATTAACAACTCTTAAATTATAGAAATCGATCCAAATCATCTTAGTTCAAAAAATATATCACGAAAGACCATTAAATTATGAAAATTAAATCTAAATCATCTTAATTTGAGAACTGCGCCACTAACAATCTTCGAATTATGAAGAAAATTTTATGAGAGAAAAAATTTTAAAAAAATAAAAATAAAGATCACATTATTTATCAATAAAATATTCATGCTAAAGAGCGTGACTAGTCACAAGTTACAACACAATAATAGAGTGGGCATTGTTAAAGTGGAAGCGTGCGTTATTTTTGTAATGTTGGGAGTTTGTGCCATCCCGTCCTCCAATGCCGCCTCCATAAACGGTTACTCCTTCTGGCCCCAACATACAATAGGGGTGTTTACACTCTCCATGGGATTTGTGGTTTAAAATAAATATATATATATGTACTTGTACTATTAGAAATTTTTTAAAAATAAAATAAGTATTTTAAAATTAAATTATTATTAAATATAAAAAGATTTGTCATTTATTATTTTCTCTGTTCAATAATATTTGTCTATTATTGACTTTGTATACTTATTAAAAAATTCTAAATAGAAGTGTAATTTTACTTTATCAACCTTTGAATATAATAAGTAAAAATGTCTTAAAAAATGTAATAGAGAAATAACTATAATTAATGATAAAAAAAATTAGAAATAAAGTGGACAAATATTGTTGGACATCCCAAAATGATATATCAAACAATTATTGTAATTTGTCGATTTGATTCGATTTCATCTTATTCAACTTTTTTTATTAAAATCTAAATCAAACTACATAGTAGGAGTATCAATTTTTTAAAGAGTTAAACATCAAACCAAACTCAAATATGTATTAATTTATTTAATCAATTTAAATTAATTTTTAACCAAATCATGTACATTGGCTTAGGAGATAGAGAAAAGGAAAATGAAAAAATATATATTGAAATATCGCACTTTCATCAATGACATAAAGAAATTTAGATAGTCAACTAATTAAGCTTATAAAATTTATACACCTCACTTGGTTTCGTCATTCACAAAACAAACAAAACAATAATTCAAACCTAATATATGAAATAGTCCATTTAAAATAAAATTTAGTCTTTCGAATAAATTTTGATAACTTAATTATGACAAAAATATTTTTTACTATACATATGTTTGTAAAATTTCAAAAAATAATTTATAAATATAATCTTGTTTAACACAAATACCATGAAAGGATTGTTTAGTTGACGGGATGAGAAAAAAAAATTCTATAATTACAATTAAAAGTCATTTTATTCCATTTTGTTGATTTTATTTTGGCAAGATTATTTAGTGCGACAATTTTGGTACTTTCGAATTGACACACCTATTAAGAAAACAATGATTGATATAGTCAAATTACAATTTTACCCTTATTAATTATGAAATTGATAATTTAAAAATTGAAGTGTTTCAAGAAGTTCTACATTTTTCAAAGTAATTAATTGAGGGTATAATAGGTAAAAAAAAAATATTGTCCTTTCTTGATTTGTCAAAATGGACAAATAATTAGGGATAACTAAAAAATGAAAAAGTTGACAAATAATTAAAAACATCAGATTAATTAGTTGTCAGATGCAATTTAGCAATCAACTAATTAGGTGCCCTCTAATTTCTCATTTTGCCGATCCACCGACTCATTTAACGCGTTATTAGAATCATTAAGTACAATTTTTAACGATTAAAATGCTCTTCTCATATGGGGTTCTATTCTTCTACAAAATAGTACTCCCATAATATGCATCTGCATTTGAGAGTCAACAATCTATTAATTCGGTTCTAGATTATAGGACTCACTCTTCTTTTTAATTCTTTTAAAAAATAAGGATATATTTTTATATTAAGTAATTACAATTTAACTTTAAAAGACGTATGTTATACTTAAAAATGATTTACAATTACACAAACATCTATCACTTATTTTAGATCACAAAATTCAAAAGTTAATGAAAAAAATATTATAAAATACAGATACAAGTACAGCTAGGCCGCAAAATTATGAAGATAAAGAGGTGTAGAATTTTTTCTGTTCATAACATTTTTTCTCTTATTGAAAAAGACAAAAATGCTGAACTTCCACCATCAGAGTATAGTTGCACATTGTTTTGACTGCGAGAATGGTGCGTTGATGTAGCGATAATACTTTCGTGTTTACATTTAATATAATACTTCTCGTCTTTAATTTATTAATATTGAGTTAATATCTTTAAAAAATATAGTAAAAAATGAGTATATTTAAGACTTTACCATTTAATAGAGATAAAATAATAAATTCATTATATCAATCATTATTTTTTTAATAGATATGTCAAGTAAAAAAGAATCGAAGAAGTAGTACCATGTTACTGTTACATATTTCTATATTTATTTTTTAGCAATAAAGTTATGTATATTCTTGATTTAGTATTTAATTCAATTATAATACTGTATTGGATTTAAAAAAGCTTAGGCACTTGGCACCAACAAAGAATGTTCCCAGAAATTGATTCAAAGGAAAACGTAACGTCTCTAAGATGTATTCGGTAAAGAATGATTTATATCGACGTGAAAATAAGGATAAAAAAGAATATTAGCTTGCACCATTTATGAATCATGATTCCTATACCTAAATAACAATCATCGATCGTATAGTACTTTAAGAATTGAATGAAATTAGTCTATAAATTATTGTGTTACGTTGTTAATCAATAAATAATAATTTCTTACACAATTGTAATGAATCGAATACCAAGCACTATAGTTATTTTACACATTTCATTGTTGAATAGTAGTTGAAAATTTAGAGGTGCAAATGTTGGTATCAATTTGGGTCAAACATAGCCGTTACAACCATTGTTCTCACCCACGACTCTTAACGGGACAAAATAATGCCCAATTATTTTTCCGCTTAACGTGCCAGTGGTCCCTTATTTTCTTTTACAATAGTTTTCCCCTTGACACACGTAATAAATAGAACAATAATTATTTAAAATTTAATATTTTATAAAATATATTAAAAATAATCATGATTAATATTTAGATTCAATTAGAAATTACGTAATAAATTTGTTTAAATATTAGATAAGAAAATAAAATATTTATTTTTAATACACCGAATAAATAAAAAATAGACGCACTGAAAAGAAAAGACTTAGGACCCGTTTGATTTAGCTTTAAAAAGTAATCCCTTTGTTTCTATTTACTTGTCTATTTTTGACTTGATACATTTATTTAACCCTTAAAATAATAATAATTGACATAGTGAGTTTCTCATTTTACCTATATTAATTGATATAATTTCAAAATTAATTTACTCGTTAAAAAGATTCTATCTTTTTCAAAAATCTTTACTCTCTAAATAAACTAAGGTTATAATAGGTAATAAATATTGTATTCTCTTGAGTCTTGATTTACGAAAAAATGACAAGTAAAATGGGAAAAACAAAAAGTCAAAATTGCAAGTAAAAAGGGACAAACGAAAAGTCAAAATTGAATAAATAGAGAGTAGCTTTTTTTCTTTCAAAAAGAAAATTAGCAATTAAGTCATAATACCTAACATAATTAATCAAAATAACAATACTTTAAAATATTTATTTAAAATGACAGAATGACAATATTTTTATAAAATAATATGTATTCAGATTTTAGTATTTTAAATTAATTTTATTTTAGGAAAGAGTCTTATATTAGACCAAATTATATATCAATAACCGTTTAAAGTGAAAAAAATAAATTAAGCCAATACTATTAACCTTTTTTCATCACCATTCACGTTTCTTCCCCAACTTTCACGTTTCTTCCCCACCTTTCACGTTTCAAGTTTATCTTTCTTCAAAGTGCTAAATTGTTGTTCATCAATAAAAAAATTTTATTGTTAAATGAAATCTCTTTATTAATTCAAGCAGATTTCTAGGTTGGCAAGGTAATTTCCATTATCAATTTTGATTTTTTTTTATTTGATGTTTAAATCACTGATTCTATACATTATGGATTTTCAGTCAAATTTTTCAATTTTTATGTGATTTTGTTTAAATATTCATCATATATTTATTAATTTCAATTTTTTTGTGATTTTCTTTTAATTTTTCAGATTTTGTAGATTCTAGAAATTCATATATATGTTTGTTTTGTTTGATATTTAATACATTTTAAAATTTGATAATATCGAAATTTGCTTTTAGGGTTTTAGATTATGGGGAAAGCATTTGATTGTCTACAATGACTGATTCAATCAGAATTACTAGAGGTATACCAAATAATATTCAAAATTTTGGGGAATTTCCCTCATTTGATTTGTGTATTACCCAAGGGTTGCATTGTATTTCAATCTCAATTAGTATACCAACATGTTTGTATTCATCCTAACTGTATGCTAACAATTTTGTATTTTATTGGGTATTCATTCTGTATTTCAATCTCAATTTATATGTGAACAAGTTTGTATTTCTCTTTTGTTTTGTATTCAACCTAATTGTATACCAACAAGTTTTGTATTTTATGTGCCTACTTTACCTTTCAAAGCCACTTTGTATTTCAAATGAAGAGAGTATTTAATTTCTTTTGTATTCACAACTTTATATTCAATCTCACTTTGTATTTATAACTTTGTATTTTCATCTCATTTTTGTATTCATATATTGTTGTATT